>SMLS01062399.1:0-23454 GCA_004785975.1 Popillia japonica | reverse complement strand
AAAAAACGATAAGTCCTTAAATGCGGAGAATTAAATTAGGAATTAAATTTGATGGAATAATAAAAGAGAGAACGCACAGTAACTATGAAATTAAATGATGCTTTTGTGTGGCAGGTGTTTATTCAGGATTTGTTTTAATTTTGATTTTATGATTCCTACGAATAAGAAAGTTAACATTCTGAACCATACAAATATTATTAAGCCTTCTAATTTTCCAAATATACTTCCCGTGATTATCATAGAAACTGAGGTAATATTTTTCGTGGATAGTACGTTTCTAACAAACGACACGGACGCCTCTCTACCAATAAATTGAAAGTAATTACTATATATAGAAAGATACGAGGTGTACGAGAACGATGAAATGAAATAGGTCTGCATTGCAACGTACTAACACACTTACGCCCTAACGTAACTGCCGCATCACGTGATTACACCTTCCGTAGAATTATCACTTTCGCGTTCGAAACTGTCGACCGTCACGATAGCTTTGCCCCACATTATAACCGACATATAGAACAGAAATTCTCTTTTATTCGCTCCCTCGTTGATTCCAGTATGTACGGCCCTTACAAATATAAATATCCAATTACTGACTAACAGTTTGTAATGATACTACTTTACGGTGTATGTCTCACTCATATTATTGTATTTGCAAAAAGGAAAAGTTTCCGGAATTAGCTTCATTGTGAATGTATGCTTGAAAACGCAATAGTAGCAGCATATATGGAAGGCCTGAAGTGTTGGAATAGTACCAAACATAATAGTAATGACGTATTTATCTTATATACTCCTCCTTTGATATCCCACACATGTTCGATGGAGTTTAAATCCTGGGAATGGGATGGCCACGGTAAAACATTAACGCCTGCTTCTTGGAGAAAGTCTATAGTTCGATGAACAATATGGAGCTTGCTGAAAAAGGACGTGTAGACGACCTGTCGCCACCCCAATCTGCATCAGCGTAGCCTGTTATTACATTACCGGTACTATACCTATACTAATTTTAGATCTAAAGTCCCTTTTATGTACCGCAGTACTCTCTTTAAGCATATACACGGTTATTTAAAAGTACGGAGATGTCCATTTATTGTCGCTAATATTCATTTTAGAAAATTCTGTGCAATATAAAAGTTTGTTAGGATATTTTGAACTACATTTGAAAATATTTGAATTTTTTTCCTCAATTCTTTTTTTAGTGCCGCCTGTCAGTGCAGTTTTTGAAATATGAACTAGTAAATTTTACTCTACCATTCGATAGAGATTTTTTTTTCTCTTTACAATAATATTTTTGTTGTTTTAGAATTCATTTTAATAACATTTTTACAAGAAAAATTAATAATTAAATTAATTAAAGTAAGTGTTCAAATTGTCCTCCATTAGTAATTTGACAATGACCCAATCGATTTACAAAGCCCCGAACAGAGTTCTGTAAAAAATCTCGGGGAATTTCTTGTATTGTTCTGGTAATTCGGATTTGTAAATCTTCGACGTTATCGGCCTTATCTTTGTAAACTTTGTTTTTTACGCATCTCCAAAGAAAAAAATCTAAACGACTTAAATCTGGCGAACGGGGTGGCCATTCCATAGTTCCAATCCATCTGTGGGGAAAAACGTTGTCCAGATATTAACGAACATTTACACTATAATGTGGTGGGGCACCAGCCTGCTGGAACCAGGTACTATCAACGGGCACGTGTTCATTGCTTTCATGTGGATAGAGTGTAGCACAATCAGGTATTATTTCATTTTGCAATAACTGCAAATACAGAGACAAAGTTAAATTGCCGTTGATGAAAAAGGGGGAAATATGACCGCCTAGAGTGCCAACCCAAACATTAACCTTTTGGGAGGTACTGCGTATGGTGCTCCAAAAACTAAGACGGATTTTCCGATGACCAGTATCTGCAGTTATGTCTGTTTACTTCACCGGCAAGGCAAAAAGTAGCTTCGTCAGAGAAACGAATATTGTTGACAACATTTTCACTATTATTACTATAATTGTAATCTCCTATCATAATCATCTTCCGTTAACTCGTGTACAAGGTGTACCTTATAAGGTTTATACTTTTCACTTTTTAAAAATGACTGTGAAATATTGATGTTGGCCGCTAATATTCTCAAATGTAGATTAAAATATCCTAACAAACTTTTATATTGAACATAATCCTCTAACATGAATATTAACAATAGTAAATCGCTGCCTCCATACGTTTAACTAACCCTTTATACATATAAATGATTGCTTGCACAATTTTGATATGTTGATAGTAGTGTTATATTGGAACACAGGTTTGGTCTTGTACATAGCATTGCATACATTATACAACCAATAATCTGTCTACATTGACTTTCAATATTACAGTCTTCTGATTCTTCTCCTCTTAAACTATCATAATCAAATTTGGTATCTATTGGGGTGCAGGTTTATAATTGTGCATCCCAAATGTTATATCCTTTGAATCTTGTTTAACACAAATACCTCAATAATAGGACAACAACCCTTTGTCTTTCATTTTAAAAGTTGCTTGCATTTTTGTTTTTAATATAGTTATTACATGAACTTGTTATAAAATTATCATCGACATAAATTAGGACATACATATATCTTACCTGCATTTTTGATTTTAAAGTATAAACAATTGCCACAGTTGCCTTTGGTATAACCTTGATCTAGCATGAACTTATGAAACTTATCGTACCAATATAAAGGAGCCTTTTACAGGCCATATATTACCTTGTTTAATTTACACAGCTTATCTTCTACGTTACAATTGTCTGTTAAATATATCTATAATTCTTCTTCAATTTCTCCTTGTAAGAAGGCACTATACACATCCATTTGAAATACGGGTCAATTCTCGTGAGCCAGAATGAGTCTGATCGTATTCAGTTTGACCACTGGAGCATACACATTGTTGTAAATAGATTGCTGATTTTCTCGGCCTGATCACGTTTTATTTTAAAAATCCACTTACTGTTCACTATTTCACACACTTCTGGTTTGTCCACTAACTTCCAGATATCGTTGTCATCTAAGGCCCTCAGTTCTTCATCCATTGCTGTCTGCCACTCGGCTGCATGATTGCTACTCATGGCTTCTTCATGCGAAGTAGGTTCGTTAATATCAACACTGAAGTAACCAGTCTCGTACTCATGGAATCGTTGTGGCTGCTTCAAAGTGTTTCTGGGTCGTAGTCGTTCCTCTATTTCCACTTTGCTATAAGTTCAGGACCTTCTGTAGGTTGCTTGTCTGTACCATTGACAATATTGTGCAAATCTTTCGCCATCAAAATTACTTTGATTTGGAATTTCCAGATATTCCAATTGTTATTTTTTAACTTGTTCACATTCTGTAATTCTGCTGCCATTTTTTGTTCTGGGCCCATAACCAATTGCAGTGGAAAAATTAAAACACAAAGAAATGCACAATAGCCATGTTTTTATTTTGTATATGAAACAACACTTGTCAAACTATCAAAACTGGCAATCACACTCAAAACAACAATCTTTGATTCTTTAATACAGTAACACGGCCATCTACACAAGTTACTAAAGTTGTTTATAGGACATCGTCAACATAACGCGCAACTGACATACTGCGCCGAATAAACGGAAGTGGTGACCGGCTATCATAAGCAATAGCCCCCCGAACCATTACTACAACAGTCCTGTGTACATGTCCCTGAGCAGTAAGCCCAATATCGCGTCGCTCTCTACGCCGGCGTCGTACCCTTATACTGCCATCGTGCACACATAGCCCTTCGCCATTCATCGCTGAAGACGACATTATGCCATTCTGCTTCCGAAAGCTACCGTTCTCTGCACCAGTTCAAGCGTTGGTGACAGTGATCCGCTCCAAAGCAAGGACTAATCGTGGACGATATCAAAAAGCTTCAAAGGTGTGAATGCGGCGATATAGTGTACGCATAGTAAGAGGTCTACATTGTTCTCCCAACCATTAGTCAGCGATTTGAGGCATTGTAGCAAAAATGCCTTGGTTGACCAGCTGTTTTTTATTCGTGTTCCCCTACCTTCTTCTGTCCACACACGACACACACACATTACCGTCATTGCAGTACGATTAACACGATGGCCAATATCGCGATAGGACAAACCAGTATCTCGATAGGCAACAATTCTATTCATTTTTTATTGTTTTACTATTAAGAAACGCTTGTTAATCGGCTCCAAACCTGCCAGTGCAATGATGCGAAGGATGGATTTACTCAAACGATTTCTGCTCTCTTTGTAGGATTAGGTGTAACCTCAGGTATGTAACAGCTAATCACATCTTTAGGAAGAGATGGTTTTGAAGAAATACCTAAAAAGAACATAAGGAAAACATAAGCAAGGACGATGACAAGTTTGAGCTTTCAAGACTCTTGTTTGCAATAGCAAATGTCAAATTACGCGTTTAAATGACTGCTTTAGTACTTATTACTATAAAGAAATATGTACTTAATATTACGCTTTTTAACTTTTGACATCAGTTTCCTGTTCAAAAAACTTTTGTCAATACTTTATTCGCATAGTAAACAAACAAGTAACCAAACTGATTATACATATCTTATGGCCGGCGTCGTTCATACCTGGGTCTGCTTGATTTTGCTGTTAATGCGCAGGTTGTTTGAAAGAGCTCTTGGAATTAATCTTATCGTAACTTTTGAAGAACCATACCAAAGTAAAATGTCTATAAAACGTAATACTTCTGACTTTACACTACATTATGGAATCACCTTGTAGGTAGGCTATTTTAGCTCTTTATAGCTGCAATACCACACAGAATTTCGGCGAAATCTATCAACAAAGTAAGTCTTCAAAAGATGTTGATTTCTCTTATATTAGATGTTTGGAACTAAATGAATGTTCTATACTTGCCCTTATTAGGCAACAGTATACATAGGTACAGGGGCACGGATCCCAAGCAAGATAATATCGTGAACACTACCAACATCACATTTTAAACGATCGCAATATTATCATTTCAGGTTAGAAATAATGCCCAGGCGATAATATTTAATATTACTATTTATTAAATTAAAATTTAATATTAACAAAATTATAATGAACCATTAACTAACACTATTCATTCCCACTAACTAATTTTTTATTTACACGTTTATTTATATTGCGCGCCATTCTTCTATTCATAACTGTCTTTTGGTACGAAAGGGTCATTTTTATATAATCTTCCACTTGTCTCTAGAATGTTCAAGATTTTTCCAGAGCGCCGTCTATAATAAATGTCTAGAATAGCCGAGAGCCATGGTACAGAAAAATACTAGAAACATGCGATTAAAAAAAATAGCTAAACGGGCCAAAGACACGCCATTCCTCTTAGCTCTACTCGCGTTATGCCCAGTGAAGATGATAGAATTCCCATCAACTCATACGGCAGCTTTAATATAAAAAAAATACATAAACCCTTTATTTAGCAATCAGTTAATGATTTTTTACGTGATGGACTGTGCAGAATCCAAAAGATTATCGCCGTTAGGAAACCTTGATTTTCCAGCCTCCACCTAACTCAAAACCACCTTTTAGGGTGCCACTTTGTTCAACAACACTCAACAGGCGAGATTACGTGAAATCGTACAAGTAAAGAAATAATAAATATATAATAGAAATAAACAATTGAAGATCTTTAAAATAGTATTAATTAAGTAAAAAATATGGATTAAAAAGTAAAAATTTTCAAGGAAGTTATGCAATAAAAACAAAAGAGTCAATTACGTAGGTGACCAGATAATAATTATATACAAGGTGGTGAATACACGGCTACGTCGCCTGAGAGAATCCATCGTATTCGTTAGGATTTGTAAAGGAATCTGTGGAATCTCAGTCGTGATTGATTCTCTTAAATCGTCTATCTTGTGAGGTACTTTCTGGAGGACTTTATGTTTTAAATACCCCCATAAAACAAAGTCGCATGGAAATAAATTAGGCGAGCGTGAAGGCCATGTTATGTCACCAAAGCGAGAGATCAGTTTCCATTGAGAGTTGTGCCGTGTGATATGTCGCTCCATCTTGTTGAAACCGTAACGAATGTAAGTCAACGTTTTGTTGTCGAAGCGTTGGTAAAAATCCGTAGCCGTCTTGCCCCGAAAATTTCAAATAAACTCACTCCACACCAAACCGTTACTTTCTCGCTATGCAAAGGACGTCGATGCATTAAACCATGGTTTTCCTATGCCCAATATCTAAAATTCTGCTTATTGACATAACCACTTAAGTGGAAATGGGCCTCGTCTGACATAATAAGACGAGATAAAAATTGTGGTTTTCCTTCAATAATTTCTAACAATTGTGTGCAAAAATCCATTCGCTGATTAAAATTTGCAGACAGTAATTGTTGAACCATTTGCACTTTTAATGGATGAAAACGCAAATCCTTGTGTAATATCCGTCTGACACTCCTATTTGACAGGTTTAGTCTTACGGAATGTCGTCTAGCAAAACGTTGTGAACTTTGCAGTAAAACGGTTCTCAGTCTCTCCAAATTATGCGGGGTACGAACTGTTCGTGGACGACCAGGATTCTTCTTTGGTAATGCAGAAGCAATCAACCTAAATTTTCTAACCCAATTTAAAATTGTTTGACATGTTGATACTCGTCCATTCCTCTCTACGTTAAAATGACGACGAAACTTATATTGAGTTAATGTAGCCGAATCACCATTAAAAAAACACTCAATTGCAAATGCACGATACTCGGTAGTCCAATGATGCATTAACTTTTAACTAATATACAAGCCAGCGACACGAACGCCACGCCATCTACCGCCATATGTTTCTGGCGCCAATTTTAAATCGTCTAAATAATTATATCCGACCAAGTATTTGAGTTTCATAGTCTTGAACTAAAATTACCCAGAGGAGACTACGAACTAATTAACTACAAAACGAGGGATCGCCAGATTATTATTACTGCTTCCCTTAAGTGCAAAAATGTGAATATAAATCTTCAAACAGACGCCAGCAATTAAATTAAATTTTACAAAACCATTAATCAATGAAATAGCTGTATCATAATGGCCCCCCGAGAAATACCCGTTCCGGAAAAAACTATAAATTCCTTGATAAACTACAGCAATTTAAGTAATACATTTTTGCGTCCCTAAGAAATGGTAGGTACTAAAATTAAAGCGGAAATATCGCGACCTACGGTGTAATGAGCAGAACATTACACTAACTCTCAAGCAATAAAGGTTAAATGTTCATGACTGATGGTGTATACATCGTGGTATACCCATCATTATTGTAATTGCCCGCTTGCTCCGGACCCAGCGAGTGGAAAAAGTAAATAACAGTTTAGATCAATGGATTCGCTCTCCGTAAATACTAATTTCGATTCATTCCTGTTCCTACGCGAATGTAAACAGCTGGTGCGCGCAATCGCCATTGTTTCGCGATGTTTATTTTCTTCTCATTCGTCTTCTACCCGTTTTTTCTGCCTCCCCCTCCCGTTCGTCGGGGCCCTTCTACCGCGTTTCCTTTTTGTTTGATTTTCTTTTGTTTTCGACGTGTGTATGTGTGCTTTAGCAGGGCGCGCTCCTATGTATACTTGATCGTTGTTAGCAATAGTGGTGAGATGGTGCGTTGGAATTCGAATCAAGCTTAATGTGTTGACTTTTTGTTCGCAAGAAGTTGATGAGTCGTATGTAGTGGTAGTGTTGGAGCGGTCGGTAATTCTTTTTTGTTAGGGTGAAAATATAGAGATTGGAAACTTAATTAAAGTTAGTGATTTATGGGTTGGCGGTGTGAAGTAGGGATTGAATCGGTGGTGGTATGGTGTATATGTCAGTCGCACGTTAGATTGTTGATAGTATAGAATTTATATGTTGCGCCTAAGTTTTCTGGTTCGTTATTTTTAGATCATGAATCATGACAATAGGTATATTAAGTCTAAAATTACGTTTGTAACTAATTCTCGTTCAGAATAACTCTGGTGATAGGTCTAAAGTTGGAGGGCACTTGTGGTTAACCTGATTACGCGATTAATATCTGTATATAAGAATAAGAATAAGAATAAGAATAAGAAGTATTTATTGGTAACTACATTCCAATACAAAACAATAACAAACGCAATACAATTGACAAATTAGATAAATTATAGTTACCAAATAGGCTAAATCGCCAATTGTCATCATAAAGTGATGACGTTCGGCGTTCTACCTTTAGCCATTGTGAATAAAAAGAAAAAAAAATATAAAACGATTAGTGAGGAGGGAAAAAGGAACAAAAAAGAGAAACAACATGGCCCACTAGCGCAGACGAGCACATAAATTGTCATATAAGACGTGTATGATATGTAGGGCTAGATTAGGTTTCTAAGGAACATCAAGGCTGATCTAACAGAATTGCTTTTAACCGCTTCCGAAGTGCGTCTGTTGGCATGCCTATATCCGCATTTGGTAAAACTAGGTTGTTAAGTATCGTAGCCACACTATACGTAAAACTACGTTTAAAGAATTCGTTTCTGTGTTTCCGAATCGTAATTCGGTTTTTACTTCGAACATTTATATCGTGTTCTTGATTTCTAAATTTTATTTTATTGAATAGGTACGATGGTTGCTTCTTTCTGAGTATGCTGACAAAGAACATAGCACTATGGAGAGTACGCACTTTAGCCATGTTCAGGGTACTAGTGTCTTTAAGTTTTTTTGTAACCACGGCTACCACGCATACCATGGGTTAATCTCACACAAGAATTCTGTATCCTCTGAATTCTCGCAGAGCACCTCCCAGTTATACAGCGGTTATAGACAATGTCTGCGTAATTAAATTGTGACAGCACAAGACTCTCACACAAGATATTCCTAGCAGTACTGTCTAAGAGGCGTCTATGCATATAAACTCTTTTTAGAGAAACCCTTGCTCGTTTTACCATCTGCGACGTATTTTGTTGGAAATTCAGTAGGGAATCCACATAAAGTCCCAAATTTTTAACACATTCTGTGAATACAATTTTAGTGGATTTCACTGATATATCTAAGACCGATTGAAGGTGCAAACGTGAACGTCGAGAACCGAATATAATTGCCTGTGTCTTTTCAGGATTAAGAAACAGTTGCTGTTCTTCACAGTACCCGCATATTCTCCTCAAGTCAGCATTGATTTGTTGCTGAGCTAGCTGCCACTGGGTGGGCTCAAACGAGAGATACAGTTGTGTGTCGTCTGCGTAAAGATGGTATTTACTGTGTTTAATTGCAGTAGGTAGAGATGATGTGTACAGACTAAATAACAATGGGCTCAATATAGCACCCTGCGGAACTCCATTTCTGATAGCAATGCTACCAGAGGTGGAATGACTCAGTTTAACTTGTTGGGTTCTCTCTTCAAGGTAGGATTTAAGTAATTGTAATGCTGCTAATGACATGCCCTTTCCACTCAAGATGTCAAGCAATATTCCATGGTGCACAGTATCAAAAGCTTTGCTGAAGTCCAGCAGTACCAAGACTGTGACTTTACCCTCATCAGTCTCACGCAGAATATCATCGGTTACATGCGCAAGTGCTGTGACGCAACTGTAACCCGGTCTAAAGCCAGACTGGAATTCAGGCAAGGCATTGGTGGAGGTGACGAACTGACGCAACTGCCCTTCGAGACACCTTTCGAATATTTTTGAGATAGCAGGTAGTAAGCTAATTGGACGCAAATCATTCATGTTCTCCACATTTCTTGATTTAGGAATAGGTTTCCTATAGCATCTGCTCTAGTATTTCTCGAACAATTTTTTGGAAAAATCAAGTTAGATTATTTTGTATACAAGCATACTAACCTATTACAAATCTTAACAATGCCTGTCTTCTTTTGATATCTCATGCTTCCACATTGGCATCCATTCTCACATATCCTCAGTGTTCATTTTTCTTCCTGTTATAGATCTAACGACTTTGTATATGTGCATTTTTCCTGTAATGTAATGGAAAAACTATCTGGATAATAAAGATAAGTTAAAAGGTCATAAAAATACATATATGTAATGTTAACGTTTTCATCACATCTACTTCTTTGAAAATCTTGCCAGTCTCTTCGATAGAAGTCGAAGATTGCCTTCTCGGGCATATGAGCAGCAGGAGTTGCACCTCATCCAATTCTCCGCAGCTTGCACATTTGTCAGTCTCTGTTCTTCTCCACTCACCCAGATATTTCTTGAAACATCCTTGGCTGGGCAATGCTTATGTTACGAACTAGTTGACCTCACCGTGAGAGTGATTTAATCACTGTCTTATGTAGGACATTAACCTGGTTCTCCATGCTTCATACTTTCCGTTAGATCATTTTCCCTGTCATCTTTCGTATAGCCTTTCTCTGGTTTCAACTTTAGAAGTTCCTCCAAAATCTCTCTTCCGTTTTTTGTAAAAGTCATTCTATTGGTGGTGTTTCTGCGTCTACTCCTACCCCCTCCTCAGAAATCGTTCTGTAGGCGCAGGCAATTCTTTTATTTGACGCTAGATTCTCGTCAGTTTCCTAGTCAGCTTTTAGTTCGGGATGCCTTCACATCTAACTGGAGCCACGTACAGGATTATAGAGTTGACCACACTCCCAAGTAACTTTCTCTTGAATTTTTTAGGACCGACGATGTTTGGCGTCAGCCCCGTAAGTGCTTTGATAATTTTTTTGGCTGTATTTATTATTATTTCATAGTCCTACATTGCGAAACCTTGGGAGCAAATTTCGATCGTGTCGTGAGTGTGGCGGCTTCTATTCCTTCCGTGGCCAGTTACAATCTTCTGATTTCCATCCATTCTATTATTTTCAGTTTCGGTCTATTTGATAAGGTTGGGCTCTTCTGTTGCGGACACATGGATGGCAGTGTCGTCCTCAATCACCATAGTTTCCGCACCATCCTGTAACTGCAATCTAAGCAGGCCATCCTACAAGGCGTTCCACTCCACTGTTTACTCTCATGACCGTCATTGCTCTCAAAGACTGTTTTGTATTTAAGAGGTGAATGCAGAGAAAAGAAATCAGCGGATACTAGTTTGTTGAGATAAATTTGATTAAATAAATCGGGAGTTACTTCATTCTTGTTAATTATCCCAACATTTTAGAAAGATATAAATTCTTTGATCAATGAAATTGAACAAAGCGTGTGCAAGTAATTCTACTACTAAATTCAGAAAGCTGGTGGAGCAAGTATCGATTACCAAGTCCGGTAAATTGACTGACATCTTCGTTGGAATAATATGCATTACATGACTGCCACATGAATGACGCAAATAAAACCCATTAGCTGTTTAGAAAATAACCAGATTATAATGTGAAATACTTTTTTTACAATAATTAATCAAAACTGCCCTCCCTCTCCCCTCACCTTATAATTTCCCAATTTAATTAAATGTTGTGTGTGTTTTGTGTATCCAGTGTCTTTTGCTGTCTGCGTTGTTGTCTCCCTGCTATTTGAAATCGTCTTGTTTTTCCCTCGGGTTTTCTTTTCACTGTTAAATTTAATTTTGATTATTTAAGTACTAATTGGACACTTTTAAACTTTTTATTCTCTTTTTAGCGTTGCATTTTCTTCACACAAGTTTTTGTGACTTGTTTTCTTCTGTCAATCTTTTCAAATTTATCAACAAGTCTCCCCTCCCTTTTGTTTTTCTACTTCATCAAGGGCTACCAGCCGCTCAATTCTCGATTCCACTAGTAGATATTTTAAAAGGTGATTTTTGTAATTGCAACTTAAAATTTATCGTTGTTACGCCAAAATGAATGTAATTATGTTTGTGATGTGTTTTTACAATAAATTTTGAGGAATACAATTTCTTACATTATAATCTGTATTTTTACCTGTACAGGTCGTTGGCTGGAGTCTTTTCTTTAATTAATTAATTAATATTACTCAATTTAATTAACCTGTCAAAGTAACTAGTCCTACTAAACAATAGAAGTAAATATTATTGTTAAATTATTTGTTTCATATTCAATCAATTATATCATTATAATAGATATATATCTACATACTTCTTTAGCTCTACTTGTTGCATAGGCTAGAGTTAGATAATCGGCTGAAAATTTGATTAAGTCTATAACCTAAGCATAGCTGTCCTGTGACTTGTGTCAATGAGACCGATATTGCTAAGTTAATATATAGATATGTACATATACGTATACAGGGCAATCCAAATTAAGTGTTCACCATTGGTAACTTTGTTATTATTAAAGATGCAAGATTGTTTAAATTAGCAAACTTGTAATACTTTTAACGCTCTTTCAGACAAAAGAATAAAACGAACAAATGAGCAGCGCGTTTTCGAGTTTTGCCGAAAAATATGTTTTTTTCAAATAGAAACCTTTGTATATTATATCATTTTCTGCTAGAACTTTAATTTTTAAACAAACAATCTTATAAGGAATTTTTACTGGGATTAAAAATAATGAAGTTATGACGCATAAACGAAAACATAAACATAAACTTACCATTAAAAGAAAATAAAAATCACTGATTTTTTCATAGAAGATGTTCAAAAATACCACCTTGTTGTTCAATACATTTTTGTACACGCTTCCGAACTTCTCGAACTGCCTTCAGTACGCTCCTACCATCTATTTGGTTTATCTTTTCACTAACTGCAATCTTTAGGGCGTTTACATTTTCGTACCTTTGCTTATAAATCTGGGTCTTTAAACATCCCCATAAAAAAATCAAGCGGCGTTAAATCTGGCGATCGAGGAGGCCACTAAATAGGACCATTTGTTCCTATCCATGAAGTGTTAAAAATAGTATTTAAAAGTTGATGAGTACCTCTGTAGTTGTACGCGGGTGCGCCATCCTGCTGAAAATGCAGATTCTGTCTACTTATGAGATCCAGATCGTCTAAGAAATTATTCAAAATTTCAGTCAAAAATTCTATGTACCTTTCACCAGTTAGAGTGCCCTCATAGAAGAAAGGACCAACAATCCTTGAACCAAATAAACCGCACCAAACATTAAAACCGAAACGGACTTGTGGGCATCTTGGATGTACTAAAAGAAGATTTTCCTTTGACTAGTAATGATGATTTTTTGTATTATACATTCCAGAATTTGAGAAATTTGATTCATCGGTCCATAAAACATAACGAAAGTTGTTTACATTTTGGCGACAAAAGTTAAGATACCAGTGGCGAAAAAGCATTCTTCTCTCTGGATCTCCTGGCAAAAAACTTGAACTGGTTTGTACTTATAAAGAATGAATTTGTGTTTCTTCAGAATCCTATACATAGTACCGTGACTCAAATCAGATTCATTGGCAATATCTAGCATGGAATTCTCACTGTTGGCCTCAAAATATGCGATAACTGCAATTTTCGTGGCCTTGCTTATTATGAAAGTCCTTTTTATCCTTGTTTTGGCAAAATCACTCTCATTGCCTCGGTACAGTCTCAGAAAATATTTTGCTCATGTGGTTGTGTTCGGAGTGGATATAATTCAGCGTAGTGTTCTTTTGCCCTCCGAGAGGATTTTCTGCACACTAAATAAGATTCTAACATATCACACTTTTCTACATGGGTAAAAATCATTTTTTTGTCAAATTAATAACTAGCACAATGAAACTTATGAGTGAAAAACTAGTAAAACTATACTAATATTTGACGTTTGGTAGAAAGACTTATCGTCGTTTTCATAGATACATAGGAATGCACTTGACTTAACTGTTTTTATTTATTTATTACACCTCAAGTATTTTTAATCCCTGTAAAAAATTTCTTATAAGATTTTTTGTTTAAAAATTGAAGTTCTAGCAGAGAATGATATAATATACAGGGGTTTCCATTTGAAACAAACATATTTTTCGGCAAAACTCAAAAACTCGCTGCTCATTTGTTTTTTTATTCTTCCGTCTAAAAGAGCGGTTAAAGTACTACAAGTTAATATATAATAATAATAACAAAGTTACCAATGGTTAATACTTAATTTGGATTGCCCTGTATACATATACATATGTATATATATACACCTTTTGTCAGAAAACTGCTTTAAAGTTGAAATTACTTCTGCTCTTCTCCAGAAATCCAGCAACAGCATTTAGTCATATTGTCATTCGGGGAAAAAATTTCAGACTTCTTATTAATTACACAGTGGTGTACTGGCAGTGTACTTCTACTACTGAAGATAGCAACATAGTTGCCGAAATATGTATTTAGTGCTTATAGTGTTAGTGCGTAGTGGCTTATGTTGCTAGTGTCAGTGTGATGTGGAGAACATTTTCCAGAAGGTTCACCAAAAATTCATGGTTCTGGTCCAACCTCCACTAGCTTAATTGGCTTAGTTGGAAATCCAAAATAAATCAGTTTAAGTGTATGCGCATACTTACATATTGGTATTTTTCCTTCTTTAACAGAGCTAAATCATTTGCCTCCCAAAACCTTTTTGGATGGCCCAAAGTGATGATACTTACATACTTTGTATCATGCCTCAGCAATATGAGGGTGCCATAGCACATCCCGTCCTAATTTTCTCCAACATTGTTCCTACAATTTAGCTGGAACGATGAAAAGATAATGAAAAACATGGCAAACACTAGATGTTTGCTCTGTGTTATAAAACAAGCTTAACTAGTCGTTTTTCAATTCGTTATGATTTTGCTGGTTGAAGGTTGTGTTTTGAATTTTTTGGGCGAAAGTGGGCATAAGTGAATTTAAGCTTATCGAGGAGAATAATTTGAGAACTGGTAATAGCAGCCTATCATCTCGCTAGCTTTTTACAAGCATATTCTCTTGCTGGACCAGGACCAGTTAATCTTTTTCTTGAATTTCTCTAAAAAAGCTTCGTAGCATGCACAAGACGGACGGCATGCGGCAAATTCGCCAAACGTTTATAATGATCCCATTTCAAAAGGAGAGAGGCGAATTTTGGGAGATGTCCTCGGCCCTAATTAAATTAGTCAATATATTTCATAGCCAAAACTGAAGCTATAAGAAACAACTGTCATTAGGGTCTATTCAGAGTTTTAGCTCTGAGGTGAATGCTTCTTTACATTCACTTTATTTATTTTATTGACGGGAAAAGACTTAAATATAGTTATAAAGCCATTTAAATAATTGCTAAAACCAAATATTCCGATTTAAAAACATTACATTGTCGAATTAACTTCAGGGCGCCCTTCCCAAACGATTATCTTCCTTTGCCATCTTTGAATTAACTTTTAGAGGAATTTCCAAACTGTGGTACCACGCAAAAACTTTAAAAAGAATACTGAAACTGCCACTCAAATGGAAATGTTTTGCAGAAATCTCGGTTATTTACGGTCCCGGAAGTAGGATTTTAAAAATCTGCTGTTGTGCAGGAAAGTAAAAATATTTTACGAACGAAATTTAACAAAGTCCTCAGTAAAATACGGGCAACCTTACCTAAAAAGAAGCCAGTTTGGAATCTCAGTTCGTTGCCATTCGCCAAAAGCAGACAAGTTTCTTAAAAAAAAGAGTCGCGAAGTAAAGGGTAAAAGATTTAATTTGTTAGAAACTTTCTTCCGTAAACGAACTTCTCTTTAAACTTTGTTACGATTTACCCCGCCCTACTTTCCAGAGCGGAGTACCACATAACCGATGTAGAAAAAAAAGAAAACTTTCCCTGTAGATTATTCATGACGAGCTGGACCCCTAATTCATATTTTAACGCGTAAATTAGGTATTTCGAGATCTGTCCTTTATCGGGATTATCGTAACGTTGGGCGCTAAAACAGAATTGTAAGAGAACACATAAAACGGGAGAAAAAGGGCTCGTTCGCGATATAACCATTCTCCGCGGTAGTCATGAAATTTTAACGGAACCTGAGGTGAATTATGATTCTGCATGTCTGACTTGTTTGGGTTTCTGTTTTCTTTCCGTGACGTGACAGGTTTTGCTCTTCTTTCCGGTATAAATATGTACATATTTACATTTTTTAAGCTTTGGGACTGGTTATAGCTACATATGTAATAGTAGATCCATAATCTGACAGAAATATTTTGGAGAGCATTTGCGATTAAAATTATTTGGCTCGCTCATAAATTTCCGCAACACAAAACACCACAAATCTTAATTAATTCCCGATAAATGCTTGAATGGAACTGTCATACATACTCGGTCAAAATCACCTTCATTTCATGCTCGTTGCATAATGTATTACTAATCCATAAAATAACTGCATAATGTGAATGATTGGCTGCAATTTTAAATAATACAGGAGAATATTTAACATCTACTAAAACATTTTTAAAGGAATTGGTATGATTCCAGAAACCAGGTAACAGTTTTGGTGAAAAAAAACATCGAAGCCACAATCTCTTCGTTTCTGATTAGTATATATTGGAGCCAGTAGAATTTAATTACCTATTTGTGGGTTGGCCTCCTCAAGAACATAATTTCTGCCAGACCGATTTTGACATTCTCCTCGTAAGTGAGCGGAATTAGTAACAAATATGGTAGGAGTTTATTCAATTATGTCTTCTCCATTCTAGCGTCTGTGCATACCTCCAGGCTGTCAGCAGCATTTCTATTCTGGCGTTAGGGTTTGGTTTTAGATATAACAAAAACGGTTAAACATCTGACACCACTACAAATTTCTTTTGGCAGAAGATTTCTCATGTCATTCTCAAAAAATTTGGCAGCAAGATAGCAAGATGACCACTCTTTTATTTCAGACTTCTCTTATGCGATAGGCATACAAATTGTCAAAATAAGCGTAAGCAAAAGGCGTGTTAGCTCCTGGGCAGAATACCTCGGAGGAGAACTTTCTTGATAGATATAACAACATCAAATATTGCAAAGAGGTCTTCAGCTTTAGAGACAAATGGAATAAGGCGAATCTTAACGAGGGTCGGTCTGAAGAAAGTGGTCTTTTGGCTGATTACTTGCTGCCTGTTCATCAAATTGTCCAAGAAGAAGATCCATTAACAAACTTGAGGTCCAAACTGCACCTGACTCACCAATTTTACCGACTCGAATAACTTCACTAAATCTTGTAAAGCGAAAAACATCCTTAAACATCTGAAAATGCTCAATTCTGTTCTCTATATCAAAGCCCGTATAGAACTTACTCTTTTCTCTCTCTCATCTGCTGCATCGCTAAACTTGCCTGGGCAATGAATATCAGTACTTATGCAGAAAATATTTGTTCCAAAATTCGTCAAAAATGAGTAGTTCTGGTTCTGTGAAGGGCTCACTCACTGTTTCGCCTAACAAAGACATGAATGAGCGAAAGCAGTAGATGAGTAAACGTATACAACGCCTTGATGACGTGGCGCACATTTTTTCTGAAGGGAACAAGCTTTTAGATGAATACTTGTAGGCTGTTCATGAAACTCGATAATAAATTTAAGGCCCAAGTTGTCTTGTAGCAATTTTGACAAGATAAATTGTATCATCTTGGCATTTCTTACATCTGACAAGGTTTCGGTTATATTATTTTCCAAACATCTGAAAGTGGTCCACTCCTGATATCTCTACCAAAAGCAACACAGTACACTTTCTCTTTTGATACTCCCCTTTTTCATCTCCTGTATTACTAAGCCCTGGGGGATAATTAATACGAGGAAGCCTAAGGACGGATTAAGATATCTATTCAAGGCCTCATGCAAAGCGATCACTTTTGGTGCTATGGAGCTCTCGGCTTTCTAGGACTTTGATACAGTGTAGCACCAAGATTTGTGGTCAACTTCTTGGCGGCGGTCATCTTTCAGGAGCCCCTACTCTTCCCGATTCTTTTCTTAATTTCCATGTCAGAGCTTTCCAACACCCATGATACTAACCAAGCAATCTACGCAGATGAAACAGGTATGTTTCTTTCATTTAGAGTTGCAAATGCAACTCTCTCTGGAGGAGATTCCAGGATGAGCTTGAAGATGGGACCTGAAAATATTTTTTGTACGTAAAAAAGGGATAACTTTACTTACCGGCTATACTCTTAACTCAGGCTGCGGAATGTTCGGTATTATGACTCAAATTCTGTTTTTCCGTTCTTAATCTCATAAGTTTCTTTTTAATAAATGAATAAATGAACACCCTGTTAAGAAAAAAATCCAAATGAAGGATTCTTTGTTTTAACATCTACATACTAACCGAAACTAGAGAACTGTTTTGTGTTTTTATTTACCCGTGCGTAACGGTATTGCTGTTTGTAATTCAACAAATTCAATATTGTTAGTCAAGTGAATTATCTACCTGTAAAGCGACGCATTAGCGTAAATCAGCTTACATTGTCTTTAATTGCATTAAATTAAAATTCGATTTGACAAGTGATCGAAGAGATGTCTCTTTATATAGGCCTTCTGTTCAAAATTTATGAACTGATAACCTAATATTTAAAGTGATGTATGTATATCTTTCGTTGAGTTAAAACAGAGCGAAAAATTTTGAACAGCAAACGGCACCACCCTTCCAACAAAATCTTGGTAAGAGATTTTAGGCTTCCTAAATTGGAACTAAAAAAGCTGAGTCTAGATAAATTATGTCTGTACCTATTCTTCATATTACTAATTTAGACTCTATTTTGTTACGATAACCAGATTGTAGTTTTACGCCTGATGATATTACCTTTTGAAGGTAAAATCTATAAAAAATAACACTATGATCATGGTCAAACTCCCAGAAATATATTGCAGAAGCTTAATTCCACGTCATACAAAGTTACATATTTTCTTTCAAGTGATCATTCACACGTTTCTACAATTTGAAAGGAAGGATGAGATAATTTTATCTCATTCATTTTAATTAACTGAAGTACTTGTTCTATCGTCCTTCTTCGAAATATTTATTGAGTCACTAGCAGGGCCATCTGGACACCGTAGATGCAACTACAAAGTTATTCCGACAAGATGGGGCTATCCGACTTTATGATGATTTAAGACCAGTCCCCCTAGATATAACACCATTCAATCTTTTTATATAGAAAATCAATTCTTTGTTCTGATTTGGAGTTTGAAGTCGAAGAAGCTGGTAGAAAGTTTTTACTGCTTGTTTTAGTTTTATCTGGACTTTAATCTTAACATTTGAATTACGTCACCGTAAATGGCTTAAAATGAATACAGAAAGTTAAACAGCTTAGTAGTTCAACGCATTAATGAAAAGAACGAAGCGAAAGCTTTACGTTGTAAGTACCTACAAAAGAACATATCATGTAAAATTAACTTATGCTGAATGAAAGAGGATTAAGATACTATTACAATTTCGCATCGCATGGGCTCCAGCATCATTAGCTATTTATTCCCACCGAACTACTACGTTATAAAGTTAAAAAAAACTTTCTTAATCCCATAAAATATTACTCCATAATTACTATTATCGTGATCCTTATTTATGCAAGGTGAGCTTTTTAACCTACGCTACTTAATGTAAAATGTTACATTTTTAATATCTCCACTCGCATTAGTGCGAAACCCTGGATACCCGAGCGTAGGAGAGAAAAAAGCTCGAAAGAATACAGGAGGTCCCCTTCGCTACCCCAGACACAAAAGTTTTAATGCTCTTTACGCTTTTTTTCCGAGTCGGAATTTTATTTGACCGCAAAGGGTCCTCTCCTGCTTAATGAGTAATCGACCCCAGTGTTTCTGCCAGCACATGTACCGCTAACAATAAGCCTTGCGAAAAAGAATGCGAGAAAGGTCGGTGGAATACCGTCTAGCTTCACCGATTTCAAAGGTAGCTTCCTTTTTGTTCTTTCACTCTCGTGATGGAAATATATTACGTTTATTCGAACCACATTTTGTTCCGTATTGTTGCCCGTTAAACGTGAAAGTGGTACAGTTTTTGTCTATTTATTTCGTTTTATATTATTCAGGGAAACATACGTCAGTATATCTTAGCGCAGCAAACATTTTAAAACGCATTGGCATCACCTGAAATACAAAAAAAAACGTGATATTAGACAATTGGGTGGATTATGGGCGCTTGATAGTTGTCGCGAAATGTTCAAGAAAAAAAATCATGACCATAGTAGGTAGTTACTCTCATCTGGGTGCCAGACCATTAAAGCTGTGAGGGCAACTACACAACGATAGTCTTGCAAAATAAAGTGCGAATTCCTGATTCATTGGACTAAGACCAATATGTGGTCTTACCAAAAGCCAGTGACAGACCGGTCAGAAAATCTAGCACTAGTCCATCATTCCAAAATTAAGACAATCAAAAAAGATTTGCCGGGTGGCTTTACCTTTTCCAAACACATTGAAAGAGCCTGGAACAGGCGTATTTAGAACCGGCAGTTGTCAAAACCTCAACCTCCAAGCAACTCCTAAACTTCTTCGAAAGCTTGGAGATCAATTGTGACTAAAAGATGGATGATGTTCCTAATGGATCCTATTGGTTGCAGCTAAGAGATGTCATCAAATTCCTGACTAACCTATTATCCCATTAGTGGGCAAAGTCAAAGTTTTTCTTGTGTGAGCAGTTTTTTATGTGTTTCTTTCCTACATCTATATTGCAGGTTCTAACTAAATAATTTTTTTTTTGAGAAACCACTTGGCCCCGGAGTACAGGTTCAGTGTCCCAGGAGTGTGGGGCGCTACTCATAAAATCTCTCCTCGACCTTCTCTGGCATTCCGGAACCGTTCACACTACATAACGGCAGAATGCCATCGGTAATTTTCAGAGGATTCTCACTCTAATGCTTTCAAACTGCTAAAAATTCAGGGGCACAGGCATTATCTTTTCTCTCTTCCAGTTCTCTCGCTGTACACGGGACACGGGCTACATAGCTGCTGACAGCATCTCAATTTTTCTGACTTTCCAACATGATGTTTATCGCAGTGTTCTTCTCTATGTTTTCTCCCGTTTCTCCAGCTAACTCTGGTCTTTCTTCTGACCGTTTGGCTAATGACAGCACCGCGTGTTCCGGGAAATCAATTAGACCGCAGTAGCGGCAAGTGTCCACCTCGGGCAGTCCAAACCTCTTGCTGTACGATCCGAATTGCCCGTGCCCTGACAGGAATTGCGTTAGGTGGTAGTTTGCTTTCGTGAAATTACTCTTCACCTATGGTGCTAGGTCGGGAATCAAAGTCTTGGTCCAGACTGACGACGTCTCACAGCTGATCCAGATCTTCTGCCACTTTTTCAGCGTCTACTCCTTTTACTTAGATTTCCTCAGGGATATCTCCTCTATCTTTGCTTGGAAGAGCCTACACTGCTCTTGTGCTAGCAAGTGCATGGGAGGAACCCCCGCCAACACCTGCACTGTCCTGGTTACCACGGTCCTGTAAGCACTGGTCACTCTTATTAGCGTCCTCTTTTGTAATCGGTCGATTGCCTCTCGGTGTCGTGTGTAGTCGAGGCCTTTCCCCATGCGGGCACGGCATATAAGATCTATCATTGCAAAACTTCATACAGCATTTCCCTTCCTATGGTCCCTGGTCCTCCGATGTTTGGCACGATTTTAGTAAGTGCTGGGTCTTCTCGGCTAAGTACGAGAGGTAGGGTCATAAGTCATTCAGTAGTTCAGGACCACACCCATGTATTTAAACTCACGCTTGGAGGCTATACTAATACCAGCTACGTCACAGGAAAAATTTTTGTTGTTATATATGTTTAAACTTTTATATTTTTTCCGTCCCTTTTAAGGGACGCTGCCCATGTTATCACCATCTAGCGTTTTAAATGGACATAATAATATAATATAATAAGATAGAGCCTTTTCCAAAGCAAACATTTTATTTATAGGTTTATATTGTACGATACATACAGGTTAAAACAAAACTTGCGATGTAGAGCTTCTGACTTTTTTCGCAAATGAACTGACTTAACAACATCTCCGACACTAAAATGCTTTTCTTTGTTCGAGTTCTTTCCTGTATATGTTTCGAAGCCGTACATGTATTCCATATTATGTAGAACAAAGTGGCCAATTCTTATAGCCAAGCCTGATTGGCTTTCCACGAATATACTGTTTCGCGTAGTGCTTTCCATAGTAGTATGGAACCATACTTTAATCTATCAACAGATTTTCATCAAGACCTCCATGAATTTTAAAATTTGTATTTAATACCTATATGGCCTCAATTTTTACAACCTGTCTCCTTTGTTCAGTTTTGTGTTATTGCTGAAATCTATGTATTTCAATTTTTTTCAAATATTTTTGGTCTCATACCGTTCTGTACAATTTTTGGTACATTATCTTTGCCGTACCAATACAACCTACTGTTTGGATATTTGCCATAGCCTGATAATAATAGTTGTCCAAAAAATACATAAAGCCCTATCAAAGTTCTTCATTATTTAGATGAGCATACTTGTTGCCCTCATCTCTATAAGCTTCACCAAATCTTCATCAAAAAAAGCTTAAACAACTAATGGGATAGATGCATTTGCTGGCTCAGCATAACACGGCAGTGGGATGCAAATAGTAACAATGTTGTTAGATCATTGAAATCTTTCTTGAATGATCTCCTTCGAACCGAGACCAGCATCGCAGTGTATCTGGATGTTGACGGTACCTCCTGTGTGGTAAGGAGTGACAGCCTCCATTTAAAACAGCGAACTTGAGAAAACGTCTTATCTAATACCAAAATCTGGTACAATACTAAGAAACAAAGTTATGTGGGTGACGGTCGACAGTGGGCTCAGTTGGTTACAACATGTAACATCGATTGCATCAAAATTAGGCACAGCGATTTTCCCAATAAGGGAAATAAAACAAGTTGTATCTCATAGGATCGCTAAATTAGCATTTTATGCCAATTTTTATATCATGGTTCCATATGCTATTATTATTTAGGACACATCACCAGAAATACAAAAATTGCTGATTTTGCAAAAAAAATGCGATATTAGACTATTAGGCGGATTATGCGTTGTTATTGACCATAATAAGTAGCTACTCTGATGTGGATGCCAGGCCATTAAAGCTTTGAAGGCAACAAGGGAACGATTGTTTTGCAAAAAAGGTGCGAAGTCTAGATTCATTGGACCTGAGCCAATCTGTGATCTTACCAAAAGCCACATAAACGTTCATTTCCAGCAGTGAGATAGCGGTCAAAAATATGGCACTAGTCCACTATGACTAAATCGCTGCTATACCTAAACAGAAGAGACCTTAGCACAATAACGACTTTTACTCACTGACCATGGCCTTCTGAGATATCACCATGAGAATATTGGCAGGGTGGCTGGCGATATATTCACACATTGAAACAGCCTAGAACAAGCGTACTTAGAACCGGCCTATCTCCTAAATTTCTTGTGATGTTCCCAATGAATCTCATTGGTTGCAGGGAAGAGATGTCATCAAATTCCTGACCAACCCAATATAATCTAATCTAATTAGAATTAGAAATTTCCAACAGTAGTCCGCTATATGCTGTGGCTCTAATATTCCTGCTCTAATTCTTCCACACCTTGACGGAAATAGCATCTACGATAGTCCAAATGAAAGCGAAGAAAACTATAAGCTGGTTGTTTTTTTTTGACGATTACCTTCAAATTTGGGTCATTATTGTTGCTAAAGGACTTGATTATATCTACTAAACTATTTTGAATGAGATCCAAGCTGCCTGTTTG
>SMLS01062398.1:0-38918 GCA_004785975.1 Popillia japonica | reverse complement strand
AAAAACAGTTACCGTTTTTTTAAAGTGTGTACTTTTAAAATTTACCAATGACAGTTATCAAACTGCAAAAGATTTTCATTTTTTTACATTCTCTTGTTTTAACTGCTGCCAACAAAAAAATGATTCCAACTACCAAATTACAAAAATACCATTTCTTTAGTGTTTTAACAGTTGTATCAATATTTTTTGACAGATGACAATTTATTTATTGTTTACTAATTTGAGTGTCGTACTTCTCCGCGAAAAACAGTTATTGTTTTCTCTTGGTTAAAAATTTTTGCGGCCGTCATATTTTAAGAAAAGGTGTACTTGTCGCAATACCGGCGATTGACAGTTGTCAATTTGTCACATATTGACAACAACAACTTCTTATAGATTTCTAAACAGGACCACCCTTTTTTAGACCTGAATAAAAAAAACAGATCAAATAGGTTAATATAATATTTGATGAAAAGATCTTCACTGATGACGACAAAGACAAATTATAAGTACTGAGCAAGCATCAAACAATAAAATAAGATCCCTTTAGATAGAATATTTGCATTAAATTAATTTTTATGTACGATTTTGGCAACAAGATGACTCTCCACAGTCTTCCCAATATTTCACACAAACTGGCCAAACCGCAGGTTCGTTTTGACATCTAATTTTACCCAGAAATGAAGAATAAAGCATTATTAGGTAAATTAATTTTTAAATCTTGTAAAAACTCCTATAGTGAGAGATTGACAACAAATCATCGGTATGCTGCACAACAGATGAATTAAGTGAAAATATTTTTATACATCTAAACGCTTTGGTATCCACACCAAAAGTAGTCTCAGAATTAAAAACTTAAAACTTACCAACGGAAACAATTTGGTATCCTGCTGGTGCTTGAAGGACTCGTCTGGCCCAAGCTCCTCTCAACACTTCTAAGGCACATGGTTCGCTACCAACTAATAAAGCTCCAGGGCTTACGTAGCCTCGATATATCAGACTTTTAGTTGCTCCATTTAAGGCACTATTCCACCAACATACTGAGTTGGCTGACAGAAGACCCTAGAAAAGAAGAAGGAATAAATTACTATGGAAATAAATGATTCTCTTCAATTCTAAATCTTTATAACAATCTTAAAAACTCATCTCGAAAGTATTTCCACAAAATAACTTCTAACTGGACACGCAAGGTTTAAGATGAGTCATCTCATTATCTACCTTTGTCTTTTATTCACTACTTCTTAGTACGCAAGTTATTTTAAGAATCCACAAACAATTCACATGCATATCTCGCTTCTTTATCGTACCGCATGAGATCATCGCTGTGGTATCTGAAAATTATTCCCCTACACACGCATATAAATGAAAACCCATTAAGAATCTTCAGATCGTGTCTTCGCATGAGTATTATTTCGCGAGATGCATTTTTGACTGTTATAACGCGTTAAAAATAGTTGTGTACTTGAGCATCTTGTTCGTATACAATAAAGTTCATTGACAGCTTTTAAAACTGACACTGAAATATTTTAGGAAAGCCATAAATATGAATCCGTACGTTCTGGAAATGATTAACAGTTTAAAATAAGGTTTTAAATTCTGGAGAATGCGCGATGGTTTTCAGAATTGACATGATGTTTAAAGTCGATCGACGATAAAGCTACTTCGTATGCTACGTGGCGAGGATTTTGACACGTGACAGGTGTAGTAAACGCTGACTCAAAAAAAATAAGTTTAAATTGTATTACCGAAAATGTGAGTCATTTAAAACGAATAAAACTATTAATAGTTTCCCGTCTCATCGATGGATGTGCATATAGCAGTACCTCTCGGGGTAGACACTTTTTTATTCAACTCGAGGTTACGTTTGCCGAAGCTGTCAATTTATCACATACAAGGGATGTGGAAGGTGATACGATAGCTGTTGTGTACATTTAGGGGATGTCAGA
Organism: Popillia japonica; assembly: GCA_004785975.1. Taxonomy (NCBI): domain Eukaryota; kingdom Metazoa; phylum Arthropoda; class Insecta; order Coleoptera; family Scarabaeidae; genus Popillia; species Popillia japonica. Next base: position 36,993 of record SMLS01062398.1, on the reverse strand, counting down.
TAAATGCGTCATTTAAAGTGAATAATAAGAGAGTTGCAACTGCATCCCCTGTGGCCGTTGTCCATAAGCTTAACATGCAGGACAAATAGAAAAGTAAATTTGTGTAGTATCGAATGCAATGGCTAATATTTTTCTTTGTTAAGTACCTACAAGGTGAACTGGGGAAAATGCCCAGTGGACATCCCAGTTTCGCAACCGCTGTAATTCCAATCATCATGTATCGCTTCTTGAAAGCGAGATAATCAACAAGATCAACAATTAAACATTTTGAAAAACTTACAAAGAATTTGTAATTTACTGGTAATGGGGCTATGCCCCTGGCTCCGCCACAAAGAGACACATTTTATTTTTAGCAAATACGAGCACAAACTAACACGAACGATTCATTTCTAAGAAAGTTTGGAAGTCAATGGCAGCTGGATTGGCATGTCATTGATCCCGCCAAATAGTAATAACTCGGTTATAATATGAAAGCACAAAACTTTGTGGCTGGGGACATCCACGTCATACAATTGGTTTGAACAACCGTCTATGATACCCAATTTATGCAAATTGTCATCTGGCATGGTTATACTGATATAAGTACACTAGCTGGCGAATGCCACTCTTCATTTGGTAACTTTAATTTGCAGCTCTATTGATTTAGTGTAAAGCAATAATTGAGGTTTTCGCTATCACAATATCTTTTTGATTACCTATAATTTTCTATGCTGCTAAGTTCTACAGATATTCACTTGATCTCTTGGTGCCGAAGTAGAACACTAATTCACTATCACCCATAGGACACCAAACACTTGAATAATTACCTACGCGTTTCGACAGCAATGCTGTCATTATCAAGGCAATAATAAAACTAAATAATATTACAAAAACCACTTAACAAGAAACCTAGACTTCTCATTTCTGTTAGGTATTATTTATTATTAGCAATATCTCTTTGAACCTAGTTGAGACGGAACATCTTGTTTGCCCAATATATTTTTGATTACAATTTTCACAACTAATTTCATAAATCCCCGACTTTTTCGAAGGCTGTACCTTACCTTTAGGGTTACCAATCAGACTTCTCAAATTAGTGCCTGAACTGTAAACCATCCTAACCTCCTCGAAGATTTTACTCAAACCTTTCGTGATAAAGGGAGCAACAGCGAGGGTGACAAAAAGTGTGCTAGTGACATCTTCTCTAAAAGTCGTGGATTTCTTCAAAAAATTGCTGTCGAAACGTGTTGGCAATTATCCAAATGTTTGGTGTCCTGTGGGTGATTAGTGTTCTCCTAAGTTCTAATTGCGTATTTGTTTTTCCCAATCTTTTTCTCTGCGTTGTTTTCGCATAGTAGTTTTGATTTTCCCTCGCTCAAAATTGATGATGAACCGATCATCTTAAAACCTTCTTCCATACGTAATTAAGAATAATTTATTTATTTAACACCACACCAGATTCACATTTATGTCATAAATTGTAATGGGTGTTTCAATAAGAGCGCAAGATTTGAATTGCGCGCCATGTTTGACAGTCATAATGTCACATGATTATGAGGTCAAAGATTGAAAGTTGACAGATGGGAGTTAGTAAACATGGAGCATTACACGGTAGAACAACGCGTCCTGATTGTCAAAAATTATTATCAAAATAATATGCCTAATTTATCTACTGTAAAAAGAATAATCGAAAAATTCGAAAGGACTGGTTCGGTTAGTGATGTGAAACACAAGATACGAGCTCGTAGAGGTAGTTCAGAACAAAACATCACGGCAGTTCGCGAGAGTGTGATAGAAAGTCCAGATACGTCAATTCGCCATCGGACACAAGAATTGGACATTTCAACAGGCACTTTTCAGCGAATTCTCACTGAAGATTTACAGCTGCATGCCTACAAAATCCTACTGACTCAACAACTTCTGCCAGTAGATCATGAACAGCGAAGAGAATTCACCAATTGGATCCTTGAGCAACCTGTTGATTTTGCTAACAAAATCATTTTCAGTGATGAGGCCCATTTTCACCTCGATGGCTTCGTTAATAGGCACAACCATCGCATTTGGGGCTCAGAAAATCCACGAATGATTCATCAGAAAGCAATGCATCCACAACGGGTCACTGTATGGTGTGCATTATGGTCTGGAGGAATAATTAGACCGTTTTTCTTCGCAAACGAAGATGGTAATGCAGTAACGGTGAATGGCGAACGTTATAGTGCTTTGACAACACAGTTTCGTGTGCCTCATTTGGAAGCTATTGATCTTGACGACATGTGGTTTCAGCAGGACGGTGCCACATGTCATACCGCTCGTGAAACCCTTGACGATCTTGCAAGAGTTTGCTCCTGGTCGTGTCATTTCCCGATTTGGTGACCAGGATTGGCCTCCACGCTCTTGCGATTTAACGCCTTTAGACTTCTGACTGTGGAGTTATTTGAAGTCACAGGTTTATGCCAATAAGCCTGCAACCATCGAAGCATTGAAAGGTGAAATTAGACGTTGTATCAATGAAATACCACCACATGTAATCAATAACGTTATTGAAAGTTTTATCAAAAGGGCACGGATATATCAGCAAAGCCGTGGCGGCCATTTACAAGATATTTTGTTTCATACATACTTCCCAAATGTATATTTTCTAAATCAATAAATATTTCAATACTTTGCTACAGAAAACCATGTTTTATTGAACCCTGAAATATTGCGCTTTTATTGAAACAGCCTTTATATGTGTATATCCCAAATCCACTGAGTCTTTTAGCTACCTGGGCCATTAAATATATACATTAGTAAAAAAATAATATGATCGCAAGAAATACTCAGACTCTTAGAATATCATAAATTAGGTATATACATATACGGGGTTATTCGCGCTATACGGCAGGGAATATTGTGGCGAAAATACGTGACTTTCAAAAAGTTTCATTTTTGGGATATATGCAGGTCTATTACGCGTACTTTTTAAAATTATTTTCATATTATCCACGGTGTCCCAAAAGCTCTAAAAGTATCAAAGTTATGTTTTTTTAAATAGAACACTATAAATATTAAGTATCTATAACTTGATTAAATTAAATAGGACGCCATATTTTTTTCCTTGTCAGAAAATGTAGTTTTTATTTGTCTATCGAATGGTATTTATAGCGTTTTTTGTAATTTTACAGAATACGCGAAATAATCACCTTTTGTACGATTTGATGTTTTTTAAATAATAGTTCTAATGTATCTAGTTGCATGGTATTTATAAATGTCAGATAATTCACTCAATCTGTCAGTTTAGTCTGTAAGGTCTGCTTTTGTTATAGTGGTATTATTTCTTATATTTGTTGAGGTTTAGATTGTTATTATTTCAATATTTTTGTGGTGTTGCTTAATCAAAATGAAGATCTACACGAAAGAAGAGCGTATTAATATGATTTTTATTCTTGGAGAATGTCGACAAAATTGTTTATTGGCTTCTCGGGTTTATGCGCATAGGTTTCCCGTAAGAAATCATCCTAAGCCAGCTGTTTTTGAGAGACTATTAAACCAGTTTCGGGAAAGTGGAAGCGTCAGTTATAAAAAACCCATTGCAAAAAAGCCTGCCACTGAAGACGAAGATATGTTTTTAGTGTAGTTGGTGCAGTTATCGAAAATCCCAATATAAGTCAAAATCAGATATCCGAAAATACTAACGTTAGTCAAGCAAGCATTTCAAGGATTCTTAAAAAACACAGATTTCATCTTTATAAAATTAAGCTTTTCCAAGAAATGTATGGAAATGATTTCGACAAGCGAATTGAATTTTGCATGTGGGTGTTAGATAAAGTTGCAGAAAATACAAACTTTTTTGATAATGTGCTATTTAGTGATGAATGTACTTTTCATAACAACGCTCTCGTAAATAGACACAACCTTCATTATTATTCTGATTCGAATCCGCATGAATACAGTGTGACGAGGAATCAAAATAGGTGGTCAGTTAATGTTTGGGGTGGAATACTGGGCCCGTATTTAATTGGACCCTATTTCTTTGAAGGACCTTTAAATGGTGTGATGTTTCTAGACTTCCTTTTAAATCAACTTCCAATATTATTATAGGAAGTCCCTTTAAACATTAAAACAACCATGTGGCTTCAATTGGATGGAGCTCCGCCTCATTATCATTGCGAGGTTCGGCAATTTTTAAATGACTACTTTCAGAACAGGTGGATTGGAAGAAATGGATTTCAAAATTGGCCTGCCAGGTCCCCCGACTTAACTCCACCAGATTTCTTTTTATGGGGATACGTTAAAGGAATTGTCTACAATACGCCCCCAGCAACACCTCAGGATATGAAAATACGCATAAGAGACGCTTTTGAAACTATAACCCCACAAATGTTGTGCAGGGTTGTCAGTAGTTTTCAAAAGCGAATATGTAAGTGTGTGTAAGTGGAAATGAACGGTCGACATTTCGAACATCTCTTATAAAGATTTTGCTTCTGTTTTATGTTATCGTCGTCTGTTATTATTATTACTGCTATTATAGACTGTTACATTCTTTCTAAGTTTCTTAACATTTTATTCTTTATTATTATTCTTATAATTGTAACTCGTCTGAAAGTTATAAATATCATAGACAACTAGATACATTAGAGTTATTATTTAAAAATACATCAAATCGTACAAAAGGCGATTATTTCGCGTATTCTGTAAAATTACAAAAAACGCTATAAATACCATTCGGTAGACAATTAAAAACTACATTTTCTGACAAGGAAAAAAATATGGCGTCCTATTTAATTTAATCAAGTTATAGATACTTAAAGTTCTTACTTGATTAGTTTTAATTTTTGGACACCCTGTATAATAAGATGGCAAGTTAATTATACTTGGGATATAAAATATAATCTATTGTCACACTTTGCTGTAAATTTCGCTTTCATAACTTACGTATTTGAAATCTGCAAATAAGGATAAATTTGGGGAAAATTTAATTTACTGAAAAAACCTGAAGGTTTAGGTATTATAAACCTTATTCAAATAGTCACTTATTTTGATCGTAGAATCCAAAAATGTAATAATATTCATAGTGTTCCATTAAAAAAACATAACTTTGATACTTTTAGAGCTTTTGGGACACCCTGTATAATATGAAAATAATTTTAAAAAGTATCCGTAATAGACCTGCATATATCCCAAAAATGAAAGTTTTTGAAAGTCACGGATTTTCGTCACAATATTCCGTGCCGTATAGCGTGAATAACCCTGTATATTTAGGTCAGTGGCAATTGGCACAACCTAAGTTAAAATCACCGCATAGTTAATTCTGGCGTAGTAGAAGTACACCTACACTTCTTAGTTTGTGCAAGTTCAAGTATGAAAGAGTTTCCAATACAACAGACGCAATAATAGTGGAAAATGTATTCCAATCTTATTTGATTACGTAACCGAGTAAACAGTTGCCAAATTTGGATTTCTTGAAAATATTTATTAAACTACTGATGACCATAAAGCCAAAAGGAGATTCAAGATTATCCCCATTATTTGGTTATTGTGGAGTAAGTAGAGGAATAAGAAAAAATGAAATATTTGGTATCCCCATAAAGGTTAGAAGGCTATTCTCTGATATCAGAAAATGACATCCCATGACATGAGGTAAATAGAACTAAAACTCAAGTCTTATGTATGTACAAGGGAGATGATAATACAACATTTTTAGGTCTTATACAAAACAATTTTTTTAGGTTTGTCAAGAACGTTGTAGTAAAATCATTGTAAACTACAAAGTTCAGAATGGATGACAATTAACAATTCGGTTATTGGTCCTCAAGGTGGCTATTCTGAATATTTTAGTCTTGTTGACATTACTGTGTGTCATCCCAAGAATGTTCTGGAAAAGAAAAATTCATTTGTAAAGTGCCTCGACATGTCATGACTTCTTTATGGTGGCATAATTGTGTGGAAATCCGTTTTTGCATTTTTCAGATGCTTCATGAATCAATAGAAACTGCGATCTTATATTCAATTTTTTACTAATTACCTACTATGACTATACACCGACGCAGATAATCATAAAACATCTTCTGAGTCTGTCAGGATTTCAATAAGTTCTTTCAGCCCTTACGCCGCAAAGTGAATCGATTCTGGTAGACGCAAACATGACTGCTGTCCTATGCAATACTTGAAGTTATGCAAAAATTAACATCATTTTCGCACAAACAACAATTCAGAAAGTATAGCTTTTGGTGGTAATCCAGACATAAAACTTGGTGGTCCACTTAGAATAAGGAAAATTAAACTTTGAAATCGTATTCTGTTAGTACATATACTCTTTACGATATGCTGCATAGTTACTGTTTGATATTATTAACACGGCAGCAGATTTTAGGAATTGTGTATTTGTTTATCGACAGTTAGTCTAAAATGTTGCAAGAAGAGCTGCAACATGTAGAAAAAACAAAAAAAATCGATACGTACTGCACAGTATGGTGCAAAATAAAAAGCATTTAACAGAAAATTTCTAATCTAAAGAAGGTTCTTACGAATCCCATACGAATAGCTCTTTTTCATACCTATTTATAAGAAAGAAGTGGAATTTTCGGATGATTCATTATAGGCAAACATAATAAATATTCACACAAAAATAATCTTATATTTTGAATCCATTTTCATCAATTATCATTTCTAAAGCACGAAAAAAAAACAAACCACAAATCCATCGAGTATTACAATATTTCATCGTTCCCTCGCTAAACACACAAATTTGTCAACGCCCAGTCACCAAAGCGTGAATATCCGTTGTGATTAATTTGTCACGTCTTCGCAAAGACTGCTGACCAGACGACGCCAAGAATTTGGGGAGACGCGTCAGGAACAAACAAGTTCCGAAAAAATGCGGTCTTCGTGGGTGTGTTTCTGCGGTTTCTGCGGCGGTAAATTCGCCAACCGATCGCCCATCGACTCAACTTGTCTGCGGGTGATTTCGCTCGGACGGAAATAGAATCTACAGTCGGTAAACTTTACCCCTACAGCTATAAAGAAAATCCGCTGGGAATTGAGATATTTCTAGAGAGATTGGTGTAAATCTCCGCTTTCTGCGGCTGCTTGACGGGTTGATTGATGATGGGAATAAACTGTAAACCGTGTAGGCAAATATGCGACTGCATTCGTAGATATGTAAAGAATTACTATACACGCACTTGAAAGAGAATATGTTTCAAATAAATTTAATGTAAAATGTCTTATAAAACGTATATGGATAAATAATGTTGACGCCAATGTTTCTTTCTTGTTACAGAAATAAGAAATCTAACGCGTACGTACCTGGAAAAGTAGGTATCCACTTTCGTACATCCAGAAATCTCCTGGGTCTCCTTGACAGCCTTCTTTTCTCACCACGATTGCTAAACAACGCCTCAGCATGACGCGACATTCCGGTCTGACGGATGTCATCATTAAGTGATCATCCTGAAATAAATAAATAAAAATATTAGTCTAAACAATAATAGAAGTAAGTAATTGCTTTTACTGCGTAATTATTACAAGTTACGAGAAGTTCTTTAATTGGTAATGGCAAAAGACTTTTAGACATACTTTTGATTATATGTAGTTTGGCCACAAAAGTGAGTAAAATACGAAAATAAGTACAGGGAATGAAATAGGATATGTAGAGCGAATTGTACTGCTTACGCGCATGAGACGGAATTCATATTATCTATCCGCGCCGATGGTTTCTTGTTCAAAAATTGGATATTTAGACTAGCAGCGTCGGCATACACATATGATTGGATAAAAAACATATTCCATAACGTAAAACTAATAATATTTTGTAATATGACACTGTACGAAGGCAGCCCGTAGAGGCATGTGCTCCCCATATATATTTTTGGATGCGCATTGGAATGTCATTTCTCCAATTTCTCTATATTAAGCCATTCCTTCATCAATACGCTAGAAAATATACGTTTTAATAAAGAAATATGAAATATGACTTTAGACATTAAGGGTTTTCACTATGCTTCAAGGGTGTTGGTATTCAAGCATAAAATCCTTAGAGAAACAATTCTTAGAAGATTTTGGTACTCGTGGATGTAAACGTTACGTAAAGGATAGAGATAGGTAACCAGAATTAATTGTAATTTAAAATTCATGAAACGGGATTTGAAGACGTTTGTGTTGTAAATAAGTGCGCATATACTAGGTTTTGACTTTGACATAATTAAGACCTTCAATGCGGCCTGGAATTGTAACGCATTCTGCAAACGGTCCGAGCTGGCATGAAGTCGAACATCTTTAAGATCACTGTCTGACATTTGATTGTGATGTTAGTGACAACAGTCTTGTGGTGCTTTTCACTACATTGCAGTTTATGCATCTTTCAAGAGTGATGACATCAAGCGCCAAAGATTATTTATTTATTTATTTATTATTATTTGTACTTACAGAAAAGAAACCAAAATACATAGTAGTACAACATAATAAGAATAACATAGCATAAAAAAGGATAAAGAAATATTTCCATATTTCTAAGCAACAATGCAGACTATATATTATTAGTTGAATCACCTTGTCTCTTCAACCGTCTAAGGTTACGTTCACAGTGGAGCGACGACGCGAGAGACTAGAGAAGCAGAAAGCGACGAAAACAAAAATTGTACTTACTTCACAGCTCGACTCGACTCAAACACTATGAACGGTACCTACCCTCTGATTCAGGGTTATTGTTTGCGTCGCTACTCTAGTCTCGTAGCTAGTCTCTCGCTTCGTTGCTCCACTATGAACGTAACCTAACATAGGATATGACCGATGTTAATGGCCAATCGTACCATGTTACATCGTCTAGTGAGTTTATATTTGAGAGGGGTCTATCTGATGGATTCTGCCCGTATAGCGTTCTGTGGAAGGGTATATAAAACGTGTTGTTCTTGCGCGAGTTAAAAGCTGGTACTCTAAAAAGTTAATATTACCAAGGAGCTGCGGGCAGTCCATGTTGCTGTAGACTAATTGATAGCCAACTCTCAAAGATAGCAGACAACGTCGAAATTCCAGCGATTCGATGCCTAACAGGTGAAGTCTTTGAGTATAATCATATTTGTCCTTGTCCATGTTCAATTTATATAAAACAAAGTTGATCATTTTGCTTTGGACATTTTCTATTCTGGTAATATGAAATGCATAGTAAGGAGACCAAATTACACTACTGTACTCAAGAATTGATCTGACTAAGGAACTGAAAAGTGTGATAATTGTTAACACATCAGTAAAGTCAGCGCAGACACGCGTGATGAAGCCACAAAATTGCAAAGTTCGATTTATAATAACGTCCAAATGCGGAACGAAAGTAAGTTGGCTGTCGAATATTATCCCTAAATGAGTAATTTGGTGCACTGTTTCGAGTATGGTCCCATTCAAAGAGTAATTAAAGACTAGTGGAGATCGGAGAAAGTGATGGTGTAGTGAAACTGAGCCGCATCTTGTTGAAGATTTGTCTGAAGTGGCATACTATCCTATGAAGATGGTATGCTGTTGAATATCTTGAGAAGCATAAGGAAAACACTAAAAAGATCTTATACATGAATACATATCGTTCACGAAGAGTAAGATTAAAACTGGAGACAAGTGGCTTGTGGAATACCGGAAGTAACCGGTATTGATCTACATTATAACATCAACGAGATTTAATCTGTAATTGGGCTTCTAAGCGGAAAAATCAAAACATGAAAGGAACTGTGGCGCAGAAAACGAACCCCCACCACCAGACAAAATTTTCGTCTCTCCAGAAACTTTTCAGTCTTTCACTTCAGAGGATGAGTTTTGCTTTAGGCAGCCCGGTAATGAAGGTCACGTACACTTAAAATCGAATTATTATACTGGTCAAGAGCAGTAAGTCATATGCTACGAACGTGGAACATGAGAAATACCCTACTGGGAGATGGTTTAAGGATAACCTATTTTAAGAAACTTGCTGCTATCTTAGCCAGAGGAGAGAAGGTGTGAAGATGTATCGACTACCCTGATTCACGAATCATTCAAAAGAGAGTGCTCAACACACTAACACGTCCAATTTCTCAGTTTTGGACATATGTAGATCTTTGAGATATGAGTAAGCTCGAGTCTTATCCAGTACAGTATATCTTAGAAGCGTTGAACTTCAATTCGTCGAGAATCTCTATGAAATGAATCGTCACCCGCAAGTGTACTTTAAGTAGAATTTTGTAAATTGCTTTCTGGCCAGAAATATATGATTTCGAACTTCCGTGAAGGATCTCAGGAGTAAGAGGAACTAAACCAGAATAAAATTCAAAATAAAGTCATTCATGTTCTTGGACAGTAATACAGGTAAATTTCGCTAATTCATTACAACTTTTAATTAATTTGATATATGTGTCGACAACTCGTGGGGCCATCATCATCAATCTAATATCGAATGATGCAACTTTTTTTTTAAATGAGATGAATTTATACAATTGCTCACATACCCCAGAATTGTGATATAAGCGTGTAATTTTGAAGATCCAGCGAACGAAAAAAATTGGGATGTAAATGTACAAACGTGATCTGCTGGTGCAGCACATGTTCCTGCATAAAAAACTATGATTTCTGACGCATTGTGGTATCCTGAACAATTCAGGAGAAAGCCACAGACAATACTTCTGGTTTCATGTACCTAACTTAGAAATTTTCCTGGAATTTTGATGAAGGAATTCCATTTTATGTTTACAACTTACGTGATATGGCGATGATGAAATAAACTCGAGAAGCAGAAAGTTACGATGATGTGCTCTCATCTGAATTTGTTATTGGAAACTCCTGGGTCAGAGAGATATGGGGACACTTTCATCAGAGTTCAGCTATTACAGTATAGAAGTGTAAAGGCATATTCCATACAATCCAATAAAGGTCCGTTTGAAGTAATAAAGCTTAAAAGCCTAGATTATGCTTTAAAGCATAGGCTGGAGTTGAGTTTTCGTCTTAGGAGCCAAAAATATCACCTTTATATTTGGATGGATTGCTTCAAGCCCACAAGGGTGATTACTTTATGTTTTTGAATTTTTTATTTATTTGTTTTTGTACTTACAGAATAAGATCCAAAATAGTACAATTATATATATGCATATGCAATGACCTGAGACACAGTAATGTATAAGATGTTAAATACGTTTCAGATTCACAAACAAAACAGTCATAGAAGTCAAGTCCTTAAAATCAGATTGTCTAGGAGTGTATTTAATAGTGAGCATTATCTAAATATTGGTCTGATTCATCTTGGATTACAGTCATAACTAATATTTGCTGATGCTGGATATACAAAATGTTTTATTTATTCCTTGAGATAAAACATATTTTACGCAACTTTCTAATTCGTTGAATACGTTCTAAACTGTCTCCGGGTACATTGTCCAAATTTTCACTAACTCAACCTATAACCACCTAAACCAGCTCCAACACCTAACCTAAAACTATTGCAATATTACCAGAACGCATATTCATGATATTACTCCTTATGTTGGAAATACAAATCCCCCTATTTAATTAGATATGTTAATTTAATTACACGATTTTAGTATATGCGGCAATTTAGAGGATAGATTGCACGTTTCCTTAGCGCGGAAACTCGTACATTGATGAATAAACACCAGCGCGGAAAGATTCACCTGACGTTATTTATTACAGGAAAACCAATTATTCACTACAGGTAGTATTGTATTCAAGTTATAAACAGTAATTTACCAATTAGTAACATTCTTGGAGGATTGTAAATCATATTCTTCGGAGATATATGAAGGTGTATAATTGTATGATTTTTTTTTTGTAATGAGTGTTGATTACTTTAGACAAATTATTGCACAAGATATCTATCAATTTAGAGCATTATTTAGAGTATTTACAGCTTCAATCTTGCATACAACCACAATACACGTAGATCCTTTCCTTGTTACAGAAAATACGTCTATGCAAGTAACGTGATACCGGTAAAACAATGTAAATAGTAACGGTAGCTCGTGTAATACAATCTATTTCTGAAAATTACACCTTTCGCATTAGATTTTCACGACCGACCGAAGAGCATTGTCTGTTATAAAACATATGTAGCTCTCTTCTGTCTGTTATTACACGATTGCGATGTGAGGAAACAGTTTTGAACGGTCGGAGAGGCCAACGAGCTTCACCACCGCCGCGCCGGTAAGAAAGAGCAAGACTGCCGCAGTGCTTGCGTTTCACATGAGGTGAATGAATTGGACTCGTTAACGTGTGATTGTCGTTGTCAGGTGTATGTTGTTTTCTTGACGGGCTGCCGTGTGTGGTATAACGAAGACGGGTAAAAGGCTACCGCGTTTGCGGTTATGTTTGCGGTATTATGAGTGAGGAATTGGCTTTTTTCGTTAGTTGGTTCCGTGTTTTATTATTAATTGATATGTTATATTGGCCGTATGCATATGTATGTCCAATATCTTCTTTCGTTCAGAAGCTCCTTTATGTATCTTCGTCAATATTAGGAACAAAAACCATTGTGAATACATTGAAAGATGAGTTTGTAGACTAACATCTAAGTGGTTGTATTGAAAACAGATTCCTTCTGAAGAATTGAAACTCTGGCTTTGTAAGTTGGTGAAAAGCTAAAAACAGTTGGCAAAGTGCTGGCCAAAGATAAAACTATTTACTTATTTGCAAGGAAACAGTTTGTAGAATACAAAGGCCATAAATCATATATATTTTTCCAAATTCTGGAGTTCCTCAAGGATCAAATTTAGGACCTATACTTTGGAAAATTTTTATTGACAACTCTATTGATAGCTTGCAATGCTTTGTTAATTGCAGTCTACCACACCTGTCTATCAGGTTTATCTATAGAAATTCCAAAGATTACTACTCATTTATCACATTCAAACTGGCGTATGGTTCAATTGAGTGGCATCCCTTCTAAATTGTCCACTCTTCTAACATTGACAGGATGCAGCGAAGTTCTCTGAAGTATGCTATGTAGGTGGCGAATGGTGTATCCTAAAAGAAGCTACAGAACTAATTTTAACACACTCAGAATATCTTGGCGAAATAAGATGGCTTTTTATAAGGAATTAAATAGAATTAATATGATGTGTTGAGTTTCAAACTGCAGCAAAATGATAAGCATTGAACTGAATCTTCTGTCAACATATACATATATATTTTGTATATGTTTAGAAAAGACACCAAGGAAGACCGCACATCTTCTAAAACTTTTAATTGCAGCAAAGATAAGTTTAAAGCAGGATTAATATTCAAGGAATTGCAAAAAGAAGGAACCATCCTAAAGTTCTATACTGTATGGAATTCAGCTTGGAACTACAGTATTATGCGTGGTGGCATCCAAGTAGAAATGTATGTTGCAGATAGTCCCAAAGTGTTGGTGAAACTAATTCGTTTGCCACAGAAACACCCTAGATTAGATTAGGTTAGGGGTGGCATTACGGGCCGCTCTCACCGCGACCTTTCCGGTCTATTGCGATCAATAATCCTAGAAGACGCCCTCTAACTTTGCCCTCTTTATGATACTTAACGTCCTTGAGAACGGCTCCTTTATGTAGCTCTGGGCTGTGGGATACTCTGTGCCTAAAATTAGAAATCCTGTCCTTGCCAGGCCTTCGCAGTGGCACATTACATGGACTGGGGTTTCTTCCTTCTCCTTGCAGAATCTGCATATAGCATCTTCCGCCAGACCTATCTTGTACATATGCCTATTTAGTCTACAGTGACGCGTCAAGAGATCTACCATCATTCTGACGGTGCAACAGGTCTCTAGTGAATTCAGGCCTCTCTTCTTTTAGGAACTCCTTTGCCTGTCTGTGACTAGGTGATCTTTGCCATCATTCTCTGGACTTATTGTATATCCATTCCTTGATGGACTCTCTGATTTGTGATTTGGTGGTGCCGAAGAATGGGCCAGGCTCGACGAATTGCCTCGACGAACCTTGTCTAGCCAGATCGTCTGCCGCCTCATTTCCCTACACGCCCTCCCCTGGCTGGGTACCCGGGCCAAAATTAGTTTCCTTTGGGAACCCACCTCGTTTAAGGCGTTAACGTAGTCCCAAACCAGTTTGGAATCAACACTTGCTGAACGAGTCGCTTTAAGTGTTGCTTGGCTGTCTGAGAAGATAGCAACGCTTTTACCGAACTCGGTCCATCTTTCCACTTCTCTAACGAAATGGTGAATTGCTGCTACCTCAGCTTGAAAGACCGTTGTGTCTTTGCTGAAGCTTATCAGAAACACCCTACTACAAAGCAACTATAGAAGCAGGATTTAGGTCCCAATATAAAACGATCCTTCTGCTAAAATTCCTCATTTCTTAACGTTCATGTTAATTGATCTACTAATAAATGATAAACTGTTCCAAAATTAAAACTGCTATATTATGTCAAGTGAGGAGTTTGGTGAAAATGTACATGAGGTTTGTTGTTCGCCATTAAGCTTAGGTTAAACTTAATAAATTCGAGTACTGTTGGATCAATTTATACACAAAATCGTCTTGATGCTGTTCAATATATTCATGTTTTAATCATCATCCTCATCAACAAATATTGGTGAAGTATGATTTTCAATTAATATGAGGCTTCTGATCATTAACAGATCAACATATAGGTTAGTTCTATTATAGAAAACATTTCCGCAAAAATTCCTCAAAGCAAATAGAATGAGCAGTACCACAACAACACGAAGTGCCACTGTGTCTCCAAACTTATTGATTTTGACCTAACGCTCAAGAAGATTTTCTCAAATATCATTCAATCTTCAAGGATACACAATACATGTAAATTCTTTTATAACTAAAGAGGTTTTTTAGACGTTTGGAAATCAATTGGGACTAATAGATTAACCTCTCACAGTGAAGAGATGCAGTTAAATACTCTGATCAACACAACAGTAATTTAATCTGATGTAATCTAGATAAGTATTTTGATATTTGAAGTTAGAAATCATATTTTGGATTGTTGAAGCCAAAATCCTGGTGACTGCTAATCACTCCCCTAAAGAACAAAATACTACATGTGACTTGGGAGGGGCAAGCACTGCTAAAACCCCAAGCAGCAAGTCGCTACTAGGAACAAGCTCCTTAAACAATTGGTAGGGAAAAAGTAGTGTGCATGCCCAAAACTACTCTCGACAACAGAGTATGCCTGCCCACTTTGGGGTAGACTCAAACATGCAAGAGAAGTCACTACGGCGCTAAACGACACTTGCTGAATAATCACTGGCTGCATGAGAGCTACTCCACCACCACTACTACATGAACAAGATCGAAGATTGTGTGTCCAGTATTTAGAGAAGTTCAAAGAAATGTTTGATGAGAGATATCCCCTACACCAGCTTGAGGAAAACGCAGGAGCCTAACCGGCTCAAGTTCAAGAGAAGTTGTATGAGATCTGTCAGAGTACAACCGCTAAAATATATTTAAAATATATTTTACATCAGCAACCCTGGTAGGGAATGGAACTGGAATGGAAAACATGACTTCCAGTCAAATCCAACTTGGGAAAGTGGGGTGTAGTAGCACATGATGAAGTTGAGTGCAAATGCGAACAAGTGCAGAATGTGTATATTTGACAATATGTAAAGTTAATCACAGTGAAAATCGTCCACCTAGTAGGAGACCCACTGTTTCTGCTATTCTACATTATACAATCAATGGTGACACACTATGTTTTCTAATTTTGTAGCACAGTACATATACTAGACAAAATCATAAAATCATTGTATTTTGAGTTCATATACAATTGAGGAAAAATACGTATTTGACGGAAGTACCGAATAATAGCTCACAATGAAAATTGTCCAGCAGCACAAATAGGTAGTTTCCCGAGAAAAGTATCGTGTCTAATGCTAGTTACTAATATAGTGTGTCTTCATGCGGTTGTACTTTCTTGTGTATGTAGAAATTTCGAAAACATTTCTGTAATGAAATCAGAAAAAGACAAACTTCTTGCGATATTCGACGTTTGATGGTGAAACTGCATAATGATGGAAAATCACAAAGTGAAATCGCTAAAATTGTGGGCAAAAACCGTACCACAGTTATGTTCGTAGTGAGTAGTTTAGGGACACAAAAAATAATTTGGTTTTTTTAAATGAGACACCCTGTATATTATTACATTTTTGAAAATATCTTTTTCTTCTGATTTCAAAAATATATCATATCATAGCCCTTGTCTTACACCGTTCTTATGTTATTAAAGGATAAATATAGTAAATTAAACTAGTTACTATACTATATACAGGGTGTCCGTGAAATACAAAGCATGCTTTTAAGGGATGATAGCTACAACGATTTAGAACCAAAAACATATAATACACCTTGGGTCTATCTGTAAGCGTAAACGAGAAAAAAAATTATTTCTCATGTCACAAACTTCGATGCATACTGTACACCGACAGCTGATCCGTGCAAGATTTACGCGACGATTGCAAGCGTGTGTTGCAACACATCGAGCCTTTCCTGTAATACATTTTCTCCTGTCTCTCAAAAAAGTCCTTTTTAGGACCACCAATTTATCACAAATAAAAGAAAAGAACTCAATTTTGTAGTAGCCTTTACGAAAGAGCTTAAAGCGCCATAACATAATTGCAATAATTACATTGTTTCCGTTCAATGCGACTTTCCCTCAACTTAAATTTTCATTTACCGATCGAAAGCTGCTATTAAATACGCCCTTTCCACTCTAACTTCAACATAACATCGATTTTATTGTCATAACATTATTAAAAAAACCGCAAAGATACCTTTATTTTAAAACATATGGCCATTGACTTGGTACGATTCAAGTTCAAGGTCGTATAAACAGATGATGCTTGGCATACATCTGCCGTTCTAACTGCATACGGGTACAGTGTGTTGGCAGACAAATGACACCACGCTTCAATTTCAAAGTATGAAATAATTCGTTTTCATCGTTGTTTTCAGTTATTTTCAACCCTAAATTTTGGATATGGTTTTTTGGTTATTTAAGAAGCAATATGGATGAGTTTTCTTGTACAGTTTGACCAAATAAGGTTTTTTAGAAATAATTTTTTTTCTGGTTTACGCTTACAGATAGACCCAAGGTGTATTATATGTTTTTGTTTCTAAATCGTTGTAGCTATCATCCCTTAAAAGGATGCTTTGTATATCGCGGACACCCTGTATATATAACAGGCTGTACATTCCTATAGGAATTGGAGCCGCTCATTTTCTTTTGAGCTCTTCTGACTATTTTAGCGAAGTGGTTCGTCACTCCTCTTCGCTACTACTACTATATGTACTATAAATATTGAAAAGTTAATATCATCAAAGAAGGCCATGAAAATCACTGTCATGTTTATTAAATGTCATTTCTTTATTGAAACATTCAAAATGGTTTACAGTATACAGTGTGTCCCCGGATCGACGCATGAATAGGTAAAAAAGTCTGAAAATTTTTGAGTTGAAATTTCATCTTCTGGGGTTCAGCCCTGCTTGCATAGAAACTAATTTGTGCCATACTTTTAGTTTTGAAAAATCAAGCATGCCTTGAAAATGTACAAAAAGTGCTTTTTCTGTAGGAGATACGACAAAATGTTATTAAGAAAAATTGTTCAGATTGACAAATTACGCAAGTGTGCAAAATTTCAACAAGATCGGTTTACTTCATCGTTTATTAGATATGAATATAAAAAATGACAAAACTCGAACAATTCACTTCGTTGAAACAAAAATATCAAAATTCACATAATCTGAAATATCTATTCATTCAATAAGTCCACCGCCTTTATTCGCACATTCCTCAATTTTGGTCCGAAATGCATTGAACGCTGCTCTTATCTCCTCAAGGGAAATTGAATTTACTGCATCTCTAATGCGATTCTTTAATACCTCTACATCATTTGGAATCCTATTCGAATATACTATTTGTTTTATCCGACCCCAAAAGAAAAAATCCATTATTGTTAGATCAGGAGATCTGGGCGGCCATAAAATGTGACCAGCATTGGCTATCCATTTTTCTTGAAAATGCTGATTCAGCCATTCACAAAGTCGAGTGGGCAGGACAACCGTCGTGTTGAAAATATGAAAAACATCTTGCTTCGTATGGCAGTTCGTCCACCAACCAATTCAAAATATTTAAATATGTATGCTGATTAAGTCTTCCCTCAATAAAATATGGTCCAATTACACCACAACGATAGGAAACTGCACACCAGACGTTAACCTTTTTAAAATATTGGCGCTTAGAATTTATTACATAATCGGGATTCTGTTCAGACCAATATCGACAATTCTGTGAGGAAGGCACACCATTAGTAGTAAAAGTCGATTCATCTGAGAAAATAATATTTCTTTGGAAATCCCGATCCTCCAGAATTTTCTCACCCAAAGTGAGACAAAATTCCAACCTTCGGGCTTCATACCCCTCTTCTAACGTGTGAAGAAATCTGACTTTATATGGTTTAACCTTTCTTGCTTTATAAACGCGTTGCAAATGTGATCTGCTAATGAGAGTCTGTTCTGATCGCTTTCTTAGTGACAGTTTGGGTTGTTCACGTAATGAATCCATTGCTAACACAGTACTTATGTCATCTTCATCAAAGTTTTTCTTTTTTTTTGGTATATTATGTACACTGCCGGTAGTCAGAAATTTTTTAACCAGTCTGGATGCTGTAGATTGGACCAATACTGTGTTTGGAAACTTCACATTAAATAGTCTAATAACCGCTGGAATAGATAATTCTCCTATACCATAACACTGAATTAAGTAGATCCGTTCTGGTAGAGCAAGCATAACTTTTGTGATATTTCGCAGTGATATTTACGAATTTTGAGATCTATTTTAGACCACAGAAAACACTACGTCAATTTAGAATTAACTATTTTTGACAAGTGTCAAAACGTTATTTTATTTTTATCTTCTTACATTCATAGCACACTATGCGTTTTGGAAAATAAGGCAACACATACATTTCCAAGACATACTTGATCTTGTTGAAATTTTGCACATTTGCATAATTTATCAATCTGAACAATTTTTCTTAATAACATTTTGTCGTATCTCCTACAGAAAAAGCACTTTATTAGTGGGAAAAATTACTTTTGTGTAAATTACCAAGGCATGCTTGATCTTGTTGAAATTTTGCACACTTGCGTAATTTGTCAATCTGAACAACTTTTCTTAATAATATTTTGTCATATCTCCTATAGGAAAAGCACTTTTCGTACATTTTCAAGGCATGCTTGATTATTCAAAACAAAAAGTATGGCACAAATTAGTTTCTGTCCAAGCAGGGCTGAACCCCAGAAGATGAAATTTCAACTCAAAAATTTTCAGACTTTTTTACCTATTCATGCGTCGATCCGCGGACACACTGTATAGTGTATAGTGTTTTGTATACACAAAACTTTTATTTAATAACTTAAGAACGGTGTAAGACAGGGGTATGACATGGTATATTTTGAAATCAGAAGAAAAAGATCTTTTCAAAAATTTAATAATATACAGGGTGTCTCATTTAAAAAAACCAAATTATTTTTTGTGTCCCCTAAACTACGTACGCCACTGTACTTTTGTTAACGTTATAATAAAATTAGTTTATAACCATACTTTTATTTCACAATTTTGTTTGTTTATGCAATAATAACTATAGTAAGGGCTGGGACATTTATAATGAATAACCCTGTACCTATGGTCGGAAAAATCAATTTTTGTTTTTTGATTGAAATTTATAGAAAATTGAATGTATTTTTCAATGGAACAAACCGCAGACTCCTAAATTTGAAACTTTTGCTGGAAATCATCCTTAAAGTTCAAAATTAATTATAAAACTCCGTTAAACGTTCACGAAATTATCTATTTAGGGGAAATTACTTGAATAAATTACCAAAAAAAAGAAGAGGTAGAAGCGCAAATACAAACGCGTCGCGCGCACACGACTTGTTATCTTTAACAGCCGCTTACTCGCAAACTTAATTTCAAACGATAGGTACCTTTCCGTAGTCCAGGTCACATATAATAAAAAGATGGACTGATGATAAAAGAATATCTTATAAACGCAGAACTTACTCCAAAAAGATTCTTACCGCAGCGGACGAACGATGGATTTTAAAACAATTAAACAAGGATTCGAAAAAGAGCGCCCCAACACTAGCAAAAGAAGTAGAACAACATTTGAAAAAGAAAGTTCATCCCGAAAATATTAGAACAGTGTTGCGGAAAAGTGAATTACATGGACGTATCGCTAGAAGGAAGCCGTATATCAGCGAATAAAAATAGAAAAGTAAGAGTCAAATTCGCAGGCGAGTACATAGGAAATATCTCATTCTGGAAAAACCATGGACAAACGGAAATATTTAGACATATTAAAGAACAATGTGAAACAAAGTGCAGAAAAATTAGCACATTTATTTTTTATCAAGATAATGACCCCAAGCATAAGGCTGGTGTTGCAAGAGAATGGTTACCTTACAACTGTCCAAAAGTGCTTGAAATTCCACCTCAATCGCCAGACCTAAACGTAATAGAGCATCTATGGCAAGAATTAAAATACAGAGTAAAAAAAACGTACAATTTCCAACAAACAACTCAATCACGCAATCGAAGAAGAGTGGTCCAAAATATCACCAGAACTCAGTAAGTAATTGGTGCTATCAATAAACAATCGAATAATTGCAGTGAAGAATAGTGAAGGATGGTCTATAAAATATTAAATATTAAGTTATCAAAATTACAAAATTCGTAAAAATTTTTATTTGTTTAGTTCTTTGTAGTTTGGTAGTGGACGATTTTGTCTGTGAGCCTAAATACTGTAGTTATTTCCAGTGGATTTTTTCTTTTATAATGTACGAACAAAAATTTATATATTTCTGTGTTTTTATGTAACAAATAGGCCATTTTATAAAATAAAGTAATAAATAGTAGGTGGACGATTTTCACTGTGACTAACTGTATATGTGCTATGGCCCTCAGAATGCACATTCTTTGATTTGTGGCTCGCTAACAATGAATCAGTTGACGTAGTCCGTTTTTTGGCGGAAAAGCTGTAGTCGTAGGAATCGCATACGAAAAAATAAACTAAGTAATTATAAACACAAGAATAATATATAAGAGGCATTTTTTGATTATATTTTTTGGCATCTTTCGACGTTATGTTAAGTAGTTATAAATCATTATTTTATTCGAAAAAAATAGACCAATACCCATGAGTATTAGTGTAATACCTACTACATAATACTAAATTAATTAAAAATGCATTAAATCAATAAATTGCTAGTTGCATTTGAAATGAAATGCTTAATGCATCAGATATAAAAAATCTATACTCTCTCTCTCTCTTCCTGTAACCAATTAGAAGAACACAAGCAAATGAGATAAAGATCATTTCCGGATTGTAGTAATATTATTCTGTATATAATCATCGAACAAGTAATATTTTTATCACTTAACGGACATTTCGATAAATATGTTTCGTGTTTCGGTAAAATTATTATCAGTGGTTATAGTATTTATTGTTAGTTACTGTGGCGGTTACAGTATTTCTAGAGTAAGTATTTATGCTAATCGAAAGTTGCAAACAAAATCTTATTTCATTGCAGTACCACCAAACCGGTTACACAGTCATTCATCACTACGCTAAAATCGTCTATTATCATCCAGATTATTTCAGTGAATGTAAGCTATACAATGTTAAACCTAACAGGACATACAGGGCATTTAGCTCATATCATTGCCAATTATTTGATTTGGATGGTGATAATTATAAGGTAAGTCCTATGTAAGATGTAAGGAGTAAAATCGTCTTATTGATTTATTGTAGTTAAACATTCACGGATATATTGCGCAAGCTGAACTGAAGGATACACCTTTACAATTTGACGTGAAAGCTTGTAAGATGTTAAATAATGATCTGTTTGGATTTCAAGAGATATTCACGCATAGTAACTTTACGAAATGCCCGATGAAGAAGGTAATCTCTATAGAAAACATCTGCTAACTTAATTATTTTAAAACTGTTTGTTGTAGGGGTGCTACTCTGTGAATAATTATGTAGTGGCTGACAGTGGTCTTCCACCGTTTCTTCCTGAAAATATATATCTTGTGAAATTTAAATTATATCATGAAAATCTCTTGATTCTGCAAATGGATTGGCACGGAGAAATACGGAAGAAGATTAATTGAACTAAATCCTTTTATTAATATAAGTTTTTGTTCTTCGGTTTCTCCACTATAAAGTTGAAATTGTGTGCTGTAACCAATAAAATTCTTCAAATTACAAAACCTGAGGTGTCATTGAGGTTGACCTACAAATTTATTCACTCTAACACAATACTGAATGTTTATGGTGGTTTCAGGACATTTATTTGAGGTAGCAGATTAAGTTGCATATCCTCAGGGCACACATGTATAAATTTTCTCAAACTGCCAAGCTGTACTAAAAACCCTACGCCCCTACTACCCCTGTGTAGCGGTAACATGGCAGAGGCATCACCAGCACGAGTACAAGCTTCTAGAATTGGCTGGTGTTAGAGCCATAGTCCCCAAGAAGATACTGAACTTGTTCAGGACCTCAGGAATCAATTGGAACTAAAATATTAAGTGTATTCACAATAGCTTGTATAAATGATTGTATAGTGAGGAAGAGCAATGAATGTGTGATCGACCCACTCTAATCTAATTTCCATACCTATGTAGATATAAGCGACCTTTGTAGCATGTTATAGTCAAGAATCTAATATCATGAAATGTGAAAGATCACCTGTTAACATAAAAATAAATTCCTTAGAATACATATTTCAGAATTCATTGATTTTAGTAGTTTAGATGTAGTAGACAAAGATCATAAAATAAAATAAAATCAACACAGTGACGTTTCACCAATGTAAGTGGCTTCGTCAGTAGTGAAGCTGGATGAAAGAAGTCATGAGTGGTTGCAGCTGGCTCTAACTCAAAAAATATTTATTGAAGAAGATAGAAATGTTTTTGGGAGCTTTCAATATAATATCCTCCCTTATCAATATACACTTGTCAGCAGCGCAGAACTGCTTCGATTCCGTTCAGAGTTCGTTATTGCATCCGAAACAGACGAGTGGCGTTGTCGAGAAAGAAATGTTACCCGGAGTTTCACAAGGCTGGGCCTGACTACACACAGCATCATGACCTTCTTTGCTAATAAATTAGCTTTTTCGTTGCCACTGATTCCAGTGTGTCGTGGTACTCAGCATATGTAGTGCAACTCTGTTCTCTCTACCTAGATTGTTTATTTTCTCTAAGTATTCCCAGACCAATTTCGATCTGATTGTGTTAGAACGCAACGCCATTATGGCTGCTTGACTGCCGGATAAAACTGCAATGCTTTGCTTCCGATAGTTCCTATCAAGATTCAGTTGAGCATCTTCCAATAGCATTGATCTCTGCCTGGAAGGCGGGTAACCTCCCATTGGCCCTGAGTATTTTGATTTGTGGTCCGAATACTCCTGCACCTCTTCCCTTATCAGTCTTGGAACAGTCCGTACACCATTTAATGGTATTTGCCTTTAGGTAGTAGGTGCATCATTCTCCTTCCCATTCTCCCTTGTTGCTGTGCAGATCTAATACTATTACAAAATTCCGTTCTATGATTAGTATTTTGACCTGGGCTAGTTCTTGAAACAACTTAGTCGATAGTCATCAGCGATCCGGCAATTAGTAGCGTAATTGTGCAAATATTAATGGAGCACACCAAACTTCAGACCACAACGGAAACAATCCCATTGGCGTGGTCTGATAAATAACAACCGAATACTAATCTTCTTTCTTAATTTCTATTTTCTGATTTTATCCATGCAAGGGGCTCCAGAAAGTAGACTCCCAGTTACTCACCCGAATACCTACAACCGAGTACCACCAGAAGGATATCTCAAGAGAAAGTAAGGCAAAGCGTTTATTCGAATTTGTACACCTTAGAAGAAGCACATGCAAGAAGGTTTTTCTGATTTTCAACGTATAATCTTCGTTATAAATGATTCCGACGGCTGTGGTTGGCAGCATTGCTTAATTTGATATGAATTTCAATTAATAATAATAATAATAATAATAATAATAATAATAATAATAATAATAGTAATAATATTTTTTGATCTGGTATGCTCTTGTCGTATTTATAAAAACGAAAAATTAATAAATTACCAAATACATTTCCTAATCATATTAGATTCAACTCATATCCGTTGTTTCCTCTAACAATACCCAGCATAAGATTTTATCAGTAATGCATTGTAGATATATACAGGGAACAAATGACATTAGCGTTCTGCCACCGTACTTTATGAGACATGTTCTCTTTCACAACTAACGCAATGTTGGCTATTTTCTTAATCGTACTAATAGACAAATACTTACACCACTTTTGTCAAGGTTACACTATTCCAAGGGTAAGTAATTTGTCAAATATTAATAAAGTTCATCTCATTTTTATGTTCATATTATTCTAGTATTTCCAAACTGATTACAATGTAATCCACCACTATATTAAAGTTCTCTATTTTCATCCAAAATATATAAGTCAAATTAGAGTGGACAATGTTAAACCGAATAGAACATTCAGAGCATTCAGTGCTTACCATTGCCAGTTAGTTGACGTAGAAGGAGACGCTTGGAAGGTAAAAATGTAATTTAGTAAAAAGTATCCAAAGATGTATTCCATGTTTGTTTACAGCTGAACATTCATGGTTATCTAGGTTCACACGACATAAGAGATACCCCCTTGCAGTTTGATGTGGAAAGTTGTAAGATGATAGCTAACAATATTTTCGGGCTACAAGATGTATTTAAACATAGTAATTATACGAAATGTCCTCTGAAGAAAGTAAACATAGCATTTACCAATTTTTTTTTTATTCTAGACAAGTTGTGTTGTAGGGATGCTATGCTATGAATAATTTTGTGTTATCCGAAGTAAATTTTCCTCCGTTTGTGCCTGAAAATGTGTATCTATTTAAATTTAAGTTATACGACAGTCAAGTACTGGTTTTAGATATAGAATGGCATGGAGAAGTACGGAAGAAGATATAGTGAGCCTATAAGCAGTTTTATTTATGTTTTGCTGTTTTGAAAACAAATTTGAGTTAAGGATTAGCAGGTTTGAGTGTTATTGGAATAATTCCTTTCATTTTTTTTCTTAAATACTTTTAAATATGTCGTTCATATTTAGTTGTTTCTATTTAGAAATGTAGGTAATAAAATTAAAAATGTTACAATTTGAATAAATGATTGTTTAAACACGCTTATCAAAGTCAAATTGATAAGCTTTTATGGTGCCGTTAATGAAACCATAGAATCGCGTTGGTGTAAAGAATTGATATTGCGCAAGACAATCAGTAGTCTGCCAATGTCCCACATCAGTATAAGTGTATTTCTCTAACAATAAGACAGTTCTTTGAGAATGAGCACACAGTTTTAGGTTTAGATATCTGCCATTGCTCAATAAAACAATAAAAAGTGTTAATTTTCATAATGGTCATGCGTGTTTCATTCACGTCCGGTATTAGTATTTTCTTGAAATTTTCTCAAAACATTCGCCCAATAATACTAACTGACCATGTCAAATCTTGTTAAAATTGTATAAGCTGTTATGAATTTATAATAAAAAAACGATTTCAAATAGAGCGCATTATGCCCAAACTAAGCGACTTTGGGCTAACTAAGTTCCTAAGTTTACTCAAATCGGCTTATTTTGATCTAAGGAATATGTGGTAGGCATGTGTAAAGACCTTTTACAGACACCTTGTATATATATTTGTGTTTCACTAGAATTATAGCTGAGAGTATTTTTTTTATTATAATTATTATATTTCTAATATAACAAAACCGAAAGTGTCATTGAGGTTGACTTACAAATTTATTCACTCAAAGACAATACTGGATGTTTGTGGTGGTTTCAGGACATTTATTTGAGGATGCAGATTAAGTTGCATATCGTCAGGGCACACATATATAAATTTTCTCAAACTGTCAAGCTGTACTAAAAGCTCTACGCCGTTTGCCTTTGAGTTCAAGCTAGTATGGGACGGTTTGCTCACCCTCAAAGCTCTGTCCCATTGAAACTACCGATGGTCTTCCCGATTTACTGAACCTGAACTATTCTATGAACTAGTTAAAAGACACGTCAAAGCGTATCTCCGACAATGAGAGACCAAACAAAAGAGATCGCATTGAATCAATTATACTCCAAAACTAGAACAATTAAAGAGTTTATTACCAGCTTTCTTATTTACGGACCACGGTACACTCTGGTACCACTTATGGGATGGACAAATGGACACTGATAAATACCGATTCTGCTCAGAACATAAAGAAACAGCAGAACATATTATGTAGGACTGTGTGCCGATATCCTGGCAGAGGCATCACCAGCACGAGTACAAGCATCTAGAACCCGCTGGTATTAGAGCGATAGTCCCCAAGAAGATATTGATCTTGTTCAGGACCTCAGGAATCAATTGGAACTAAAATATTAAGTGTATTCACAATAGTTTGTATAAGTGATTTTGTGTCTTTTATTATTTGCATTATAGATATTTGTAGTATACATACATCAAATATTTAAACATAAAATTTGTAATTCAGAAATTTAAACTTGATGTTACATACATATTATTATAAATTACAATAGAAAGAAGAACTAGCTCACCAGACTACGTATCGACAAAAACTGGTGTAAGTTAATTTTTCAATAATGATATTATATTTTAATACATAATTCTACAGTTCTTCAGCAGAAGCACTATCACTGTCGATACTTTAAGGCTTTAACGACCTTAGACCCATCAGCATTCTACCCACTCTGTCGAAGGTCTTGGAAAAAGTACTTGACATCCAATTGAGGAGTTATTTAAATGAGTGTAATTTTCTTTCTGTTACGCAATCCGGTTTTCGGCCTGGATATAGTTCTACAGCTTTAGCTCACATCACTGATGTGATAATGGAATCAATTGATGACAACAAACTTTTGATTTTGATACTCTTAGATTTTTCTAAGGCTTTTGACACAATAAATCATGATATCATGTTGGCTATTTTGAATTACGCTGGTTTGGACCTCTCGGTACAAAACTTTCTTAAAAATTATCTGAGCTTTAGATCTCAACGTGTAGTGCTTGGTGGTTCTCAATCAAAACTAGCATATTTGAGCTCAGGTTATCCCACAGGGTTCAATATAGGGTCCATTATTATTTTCAATTTATACGTCGCAGCTATGTTCACCCTCACGACTTACTTGTAATTTTCATATGTATGCTGATGATATTCAGCTATATTTTCTTTTTAAAATTAATGAATTGTCATGTTCTGTTTCTCTTGTTAATAATGACTTAAAAAATCTTGCTGATATTTCCAATAAACACTGTTTACAACTTAATTCCAATAAATCTTACTTTATGCTATTCGGTAGGGTAAGATCTCGTACCACTGCTTTGCGCAATGTTAATATTGTCCTTGTGTTCGTAATCTAGGCCTCTTCTTAGATGCTGACTTGCGCTTTAGAGAACATGTCAATCACTCGATTTGCAGAGCATTTTGTAATCTAGAACTTTATTTCCCAATCGTCATATTCTTAACACCAGTGCAAAACTGTTACTCTGTTATTCGCTAGTTTTATCACATTTTAACTTTTGTGATATCGTATATGGTCCTTGCGTTTTAGCTATCGATACTAAACGTATCCAAATGATCCAGGACACGTGTCTTAGGTTTATTTACGGAATTTCTCGTGGGCATCCCATCCTATGCTATGCGAGGCTTCTTGGCTTAGCATGCAAAAACATCGATTCTTACACTTCACCACCTTCTGTCATGCACTTATTCGGACTGGTATTCTTCCCTATCTTGCCGCTCGGATTAGGTTTAGAACGGATATCCATAAGATTAATATTACACGTAAAGATGCTATAAACATTCCCCTTTACAAAACTACCTTTTATAAGCGCTCTTTTTTATATACCCTAGCGAGCTATTATAACTTAATTCCGTCTAACCTAAAGAATCTTACTAGGCCGGGTTTCAGGAGAGCTGTCAGAAGTATGTTATTGGCAGAAGAAGCTCATAATTTTCTACATTAGATTGCGCGGGCACGTATTTGGTTTTGGCAGCATACATATATATTTTCCTGTTCGGTATGACTATTATTATTATTATTAGTGTTATTATTTTTATATAAAATTTTTCTAGTATCGGGCTTTTATCGCACGCCGTGAGTATAAAGGTTGCTTGGTAACAGCCAACCCGAAGCGTTTAATAGTACAGTGAGATGTCGGGAAATGTCAAATGACATATAGGTACATGTCACTCGATAATATGTATTGGAATTATTGATTATTGATTTGAATTATTATTTGGACTTTGCAGGTATTAAACTTAATTCAGCTTCAGCTTGAATTTCTGTCGACATTATTAATACAACAATGAGGTTTAATAATTAAGTGAAATGTCAAATGACATAATATAGAGACACATATCACTCAATAAAATGTATTGAAATTAATGTTTTGATTTCTTCTAGTTAAAATTATTGTTGCATTTATACTAAAAAATATCGTATGACACAGTGCATAATATACTATTATCAATTGACAAGTCAGTGGTGGCCAAGTTGACAATGGCCCACCTAAATAGTACTCCTAATAGTAGTGAACGATCAATTTTTGAACAGCTGCATTTCCCTATTCTACTATTTACTTAGACGACCTAATTCTACAAGTAATTCAACATTATGTAAGTTTCGTTTGACAACTAAATTGACGTAAACGTCAGATTGGATATTGATTGGATATACTCAACTGGCGTACGTCAAATCGCAAAAATATTTGTAGCTAAACATCTGGAATGTAAACTGACAAATGCATAAACACCAAATACTCCTAACCTGAGACCTTATTTGTCCAAATTTAACCATAAATTATTATGATTATTATTACTTTCCATCTGCATGATTGCGGACCCGTTAATCTTGAAAAAAATAATTTGTTCAACTTTAATTATTTAAATCGGGCAATTAAAAACGGAACTCTCGAGGAGAAGCCTGGTAAGCTATGTATTCCATAATATACACTTACGATTTACTACCAACAGATGTGTAAATGTGCAAAATAATTTAAACCTATAGTAATTTTTGATGAAAGCAGTAATTTAGATCAAGCTGATTTATATGATATGAAAAAAAAAACAGAAAAAAAAATCGAATGCGTTGGAAAGAAAACAGGAACACGACGATTTTATCCGACGTTTAACCTAAAAAAATCAAGTCATAGAATTATCGAAATCAATCAACATCATCTGTCTTCGCTTTATTGCCAGCCAATACGACTGTAGCTAAGTCTTCTTGGTTAATAGTCGTTTCCCGAAGCTGTTGCAATCGAACGATAGATCTGACATTACAGGCAAAAAAAACTTTAAATACGCACCAGAAATTAATTAATCCCGCGGATTTTCTCTGGTTAACTCATATAAGGAGGAAATAGAAAATAACTGGTTGCCGAGTGCGTAATTTGAGTAAATTTCACCGCTAGCTCTTTAATGCTTTATGTATCCGATATATTAGCAAATAAAGTTAAGTAAGATATTCCATCTGTTGTTAATGATTGCATTGCTAATTATTGGAAATCTTTAAATGTACATATAGAATGAGCGAATATAGCTTCGCATATTTAACGATTTTGTTAAAAGACATACTAGGTGAGTTAGTAATGTAGGGGGTTCACTGAATGGTGCCCAGGTCGATCTATAACATTCTAATGCTGTTAATCTTTACTCACAACATACCTTTTTTAATACGGGCCCATATTTCATGCACTATTTTATAAAATGGCGATTTTCCAAAGATTGCCTTGACTCAGAGTATTTTTCTACATTTTTTGTATAAATAGGTTGAAATATTGCAGCTAACACTTTGGCCTACACGTGCGCCAATATTTAGATTTTTGTATTAAAAATGCTCAAAAATATACAGAGAAAATAAATGGGGGGCCTATATTCGGACCAGTTCCTCTATATCTATCTGTAATCTCCGTTAGAATAACCTCAAGATTTATGTACATGAAAGGTATAAGCCAGGAATTTTCCCACAAGGCAGAAATGTGGTGTTTCAGAATTTTAGGTAGCGCCCTTGTTATTTTAATGGAATTTTTTATGTTCTGTTACCATTAGATTCATTTAATCTAGCTTTGTGACTATGTACACCTTATCTTCTTTTTGTGGTATTCCAGAATATCTTAACTGTGCCTTATATTAGTAGTTCTCAGTGTTATTAAGAATTTTTTCAATTTCTAGTTCAATTTTGAAAATTATGCCTAAATAGCATCACCTGTCAATTGAGCACTGCTTCAGTTTCTTTGCTGCATTAAATTGGAACATATGAGATTTTTGTATCTGTTGTGATAAATAAATTCCTTTGTTTTATGTTACAGCTTCTTGTACAACAATCGTTTTTGTAGCGCCAATTTTCTTTTACCAAAGATTTTCTACTATCGAAGTCCTTCTCTCCTTCTGTGCTTCTTTCTGTGTGTGTTTAAATAAATGAAGACCAATAGACACTCAATGCAGAAAGATAATAAATCAACAATTTTGATATTGGAAGGTGCTAGAATGTAAAGATATTTCTTTCGTGGAAGTACAAAAAATATGTAGTACTAAACAAAAGACAACGATAACTATGCTAATTAGTATTAGAATGAGTACCAGCTAAAGCGTATACCAATCATTAAAGAACAGCACGAGTTACATTAGTGCCAGAACCGGTAGCGCATTTATTTACAAAAATCTCGTATTGCAAGCAAGCGTAAAAGACTAACAGCACATAATAACGTAATTAATTTCATGTTACAATCTTTGTCTTGCCCGAGTGCAAACCGTCCTTGACAAGGACGCAAATTATTAAAGTTGCAACCGGTAATTACCAATTCGTTTTATTAAATTATTGCCCTTGTGTGTCTATAGAAATTATTTAAGAAAAAAATATTAACGTACTGACGCTGCTTTGCAGTTGGCAATATTTAAATTCAAGATATAAATCTTCTGCTGCACAAGATTAGTGTAATATTTGCGTCTGTACCAGTAACGGTAAATTATATATGCCACTTTCCAGTAGCTTATTAAACCAATATCAGTATTTCTGTTCTAGTTCAGATCCAATATAATTTGTAATAAATGGTAATGAGCAACACAAATTTAAATAAATGCGTTCTATCTCTATGTATGTAGATTAAATACACATAAAACAGAGTAAAGTTCCAAGGAGTTTGTATGTTTAGATATATGCAACTTTATTACCGTTAATTTTTAGATATACTTCTATAATGAATTAATGCTATTCACAAACTGGATAGGAAAAATTATACACTTCCTGTCATCAACTAGAATAATTGCTATGTTCGCAACAACGGTTAAGGTTGAGGATGTTTTTCAAATGATGTATTACGATGTTCAACTGATTTGTTATGTTGCTAATTATATTCAATTGTAATGGAGTAGTTTTCTTTATAAAAGATTACCATTGAAAAGTTTCAATACTTTTTGTTGTGAGATTGAATGAATGTGATTGAATTTTGGGTGGTTGCTTTTATTGATTTATGATTTATTTGACACAAATTAAACATCAGTTTATTCGTCTCTATCAGCACTGAAGAAGTATTATTGCGGGAACCTAATTTATTTAGGTTCTGGAATAAATTGATTTTTAATCCAAAGTTTTTTAATTAATAATAATTTTATAATTCTTTAATTAATGATTAATATTTTTTTTGTTGACGTTGTTGAACCAAATAAAGCGTAAAGGAATCAATTATGTTTCGTACATTAGCCAGCATTTCAACAGGAATGGTGTTGCATGCCTGTTCTATTTTATTGCGCAGCTCGTCTAAAGTTTGAGGCCCTTCGTGGGGATGTCTAAATATTGTTTTTTTTAAATAACCCCGCAAGAATAACTCATTGGACCCTAAATCGAGGAATGGAGGTGCCCAAACTATGTTATTCCACGTACTAATGATATGTTCAGAAAAATTAACGTTAAAAAATTGTTTAACTATTACCGTTTATAAAACGGGGTCCTATAATTTGATCACCTAGAATACCTGCCCAGACGTTCAGTTTTCTAGGATACTGTGTTCTGGTGGCTACAGTTAGGTGTTTGTTTTCTTGAGACCAATATCGGACAACAGACGAATTATGGTGACCGTGAAGTGCAAACGATGATTAGTCGTAAAGAAAATATTTTGCAAAAGAATTTCCCTTCTGTTACATTTTTCTCTCATAGCTTCACAAAATTGTATGTAAATTTCTTGACTTTTATTTAATCTTAGCTTCAACTAAAGCACATACTTTGAGCTCTCCCTCAATTTTTCCTGAGAATGTGGTAGTTCTCTTCGATTGCCCTTATTACAATGTGAGCAACCTGTAATACAACCTGTATTTTCAAGTTTATCCTTAGATATTTGACTTCAAATATCAAATAAAATATCTAGGGATCACTCTTGATTGCAGAGTAAATTTGAATCAACATCTTCACAAAGTCCTCCAAAAGGTGATAATGGCTTTTTGGTCGTGCCAGAGACTTTTCGAAAGATCTTGGGGTGTTGAGCCAAAAACGATATACGGGTTATATCAAATGGTTATGAGACCCATGGTCACGTACACTAGCCCAGTCTGGTGGCCAAAAACCAACGAAAAGACAGGACAAAGTAAACTGTAGAAACTGCAGAGACTATTATATCTGGGAATTACAGTAGCGATGCGCACCTGCCCAACTGTCTCAATGGAGGTATTACTGGGATTAGTAATAATAATAATAATAATAATAATTCATGCCTTACCATCCCCCAACAGCTTGCGCCAATTACAGGGGGCATCGGCTGGCCATGAGTTATTCTTACGCCTGCGCCTGTAGACCGACTTAAGATGTTATCTTTCCGCATTTGCCGTGGAATTTGGGAAACTACAGAAAACCAAATTCAGAAAGAACGCATCGAATTCGAACCCGATACCACCAGACTGTGAAGCGAGCGCGCTAGGCACTGCGCTACACAGCTGGCTTAGCACCCCTGCACCTGGTAATTAAGAGAACTGCAGTTTTCAGTGCCCACCGGCTGAGTATATCACATCGATTTAAAGAGAGTGACGTAATCGGACATTTAAGGATTCTAGGTGACCTCCTAGAAGAGATTCCATCCTTAATTGAGCCAATGGACAGCATGACTGTCAAATTGCATCACAAGCGACCATTTAGGGTGCTATTTCCTAGCCGCGAGGAATGGAGCTCTGGTGGCCCTAACTTTAAAAATTGATCCCGTGTCTGGTATACAGACGGTTCAAAAACTAACAAAGGGGCAGGGGTTGGCGTTCGTGGACCAAGGACCAACCTCTCCAGAGCCCTAGGAGCATCTCCAACAATTTTTCACGCGGAGATACATGCTATAGATCTGTGCATCCGAGAAAACGTTGACAAAGGCTTGAAGGATGCAAATATCTATATATGTATGTACCGACATCCAGACCGCTCTAAAAGCTCTAGCCACTCACAGGTTTGAGTCTAAGTTGATCTGGGAATGTCAGATGAACGTGACGCAACTGGCCACAAATAACAGGGTATCCCTAATGTGGATTCCAGGGCACAGTAATACCCAAGGAAATGACATGAAAGACGAACTTGCAAGACAAGCCGCGGGCATGCACTTCATTGGACCCGAACCCTTCTTTGGCGTATCAAAACACCAGCTCAAGAAGGAGCTTAAATACTGGGAAGCAAAAGAAATGATATCCCTCTGGAGGAATACATCCGGATTAATGCAGGCGAAGAAATTGAACTGCTCGCCAAATATTAAAAAAAAACTTCTTGATCTAAGAAAACCAGAGTTAAGGACCCTCACTTACTGGGCAAAGTTGATCAAAACACATGACGATTCTGACGCCTGAACAGATTAAGGCCTTGGCAACCCAAAAATCATGGGATTCGTTAGGAACATTGGATTATGAATGGGGTAGTCACAGGGTAGTCAGTAGGTCGCGGTGAAGAGATGTTAAGGAACCTGTAGGAAGGTAATGTAGGAAGTTGTCCATCGTAAAAAAGCCGTGTATGATTCTTCTTATCATGTACATATTTAATACTATCGTCAGCTGCAGGTTGCAGTGCTTTTCTTCCAACTCATTTTAATGGTGGTAAAAGTAGTCCTCTAGCATAAATAATATGGTAAACACTTGTCATCGAAACACCTATTATTATTGTTAAATGTAAATATATATCCTTATGACTATTTATGTATGTTACCTAAAGTGTTTGAAATTTGCAGTGTTATCTGTGTTTTGTTTATTATAGGATTACTATTTTCTTGTATATGTTTAGTATAACTTGCTTTTCCTCTACAAATGTCCACTCCTCAAAGTAGCACGTTTTCTTGGAGGCGACGTTGATAGTCCACTTGTATTAGGCTGTCAATCCATATTTACAAGCAAACAGTTTTAAACAAACTGATTTTCTTGTTCGAACGTAGTAGAAACACAATAAGATTATAGAAAAATATTTAACAAAATCTGTATTTACTCAATCAGCTGTATCTACAATATGGCGTCCCTAAAGTACCAAATTTTGGCAGTATAAACATGACCGGCAAGAAACCAATCGCAATCCTGTATTTTGGCGGGGTATATTCAATTCACTTCCCTTATTAAAAAATAGAGTACGGCACCTTAAAGTTCTATACGTTTATTCTGTATATGGAGTTATCCCAAAACACGGGATATGTAAAAAATAAATTAAATCTAAGTGCTTAAGAGATGGTATTTAGTATGCTCAAATCAACAAACCAAGTTACGGCAATTGCTCAATATGACCTCCATTTTGTTGTTGTAAGATTACCAACCTTTCCTCCCAATTCTAGCCAAAAATGTTTTTTTCAGTTTATATGCATATTTTTCATTGTTTTCCGTAGATATAGTAAAACACTATTTCTTAAGCAAGTAAATTTTGTTAACTTTTTATTAACTTACTTTGTTAAAAAGCTAATAATTTAAATTATATCCATTACTTTATGATAACCTTGTACATACATAGTAGTTATATCTATGTATTTATCTTAATTAGATACTTGCTATTCTGTAGAATACATAACGCCACCCTGATACTCTGATTTAGCATAACTTTCTGTTAAAATGTCAATGTATGCAAAGAGTTTATTTATTATACTAGGACAGAAAAATATCTAGAGATAGTTGTGGGATAGTCCCGGCAAATAACAACTACACATTCTTGCTGCCAATTAATCCGTTAATAATAAACAATGATCTTTAACAAATAAAAAAAACTGGAAAGTATTTCTAAGTAAAAGTAAATGCACACAACTAACAATGGTGTATAGTTTCCACATTTCTTCAATAACATAAGTTGTTAAACAAAATAGAACACTCATTCTCGTAGATTTGCAAATCATCCTTGATTGTTTTCACGTAATGCTTTCAAAACACTTTACATTATTCATCTACCACGAAGAAAAGCACTAAAACATCTGAGCAAAGTCCGTACCTACATAGTATAACGTCAACTATATAAATATGGGAGTTCCTCAAGGGCGTGTTTCAAGATTTACGTACAATTTCCTGTTTTTCAAAAGATAGGCATTAGCTGAGTTTCTAAGTTCGTTTCGCGCATACATCATTAAGTAAACGGCGAAAAAGGATTCTCACGAATTCGTGCGCGAATACATTGCAAAAATAATGGCACAGCCGGCACAATAAATATCATTCTGACGTTATGTCAATTCGCTTTAGTGTGGCAGTAGATTTTGCTGCTTGAGTGAGAAATTCGTGTGAATGTACACGTAATTACCTGTCTGTTCGTCATCATATTCTAAGTTAATTGCAATAATGTACGGTCTTTAGGAGAGACATTAGAAAGCTTCTTTTTATTTTAGCACATATGTATGTACATATTTATATACATACATACGTTTGATTATTTGATAGCGATATGGAGATATAATCATATAGGCATAGCTTTAATTGGTTCCTATTAATTGCTTTTAATACTTTTATATACAGGTTTATGCATTTAAATTAGGATGCGACAAATGCGAAACATCTGTTCTGATCTGATATTACTTGATCTTTCACGCAAGCAATACGCACTGAATTACTGAACCATATACCGTTTTATTGTAATCCATTTATAGTAAGTGCAAATTTTGTTTGATTGTCGTCGTTACCATGCACTTCTTAAATTTTATGTCGCTATACCTACCCACGGGTGAATATTTATCAGTTGATCGATTTTCAATTAAAATTCAAGGCTGCTTTTGTTTGTAATATTTATTTTTAAGTCGGTGACATTTATTGTTTTTGTATAATACCATATCATGCATCTTATAATTTTTGTTAATGTTAATAAAACAGCCACCGTTATTTTTGTAAGTCAGTTAACGTTTGTAACTACATATTATCTAATAAGTGCTATAAATAGGAAAAAGTACCGGTAACTATATCTCCAAATAGGAACCTGCAGGAAGTAAAGTATAGTTGAGTGCATACGAAGAATATACAGGTATCTTTTTGATTATTATGTAGTACGGTGTGCCGTTATCGAAGCTACTGAAAAGTATAACAGTACCAATAGGTTCCGTTTATTAAAATTGTATTGTGGAAAATGTATCACTAACTATAAGTTATGTGCCTATTGTTATTATTAGCTAAAAGGACTTCGTTTCATGTCGTAAATTTACATCTAACTGTAAGGTTCTAGAAATTAGTTTAACAAAATTAAGTTTGCGTTATAAATACGTTTTTAGGCGCTGCCACATACTGTTCTTTAACTTCTTCTTTTTACATTTTTATGAAATGTTTTCAAAAAATTTAGTATATGTATTTTTATGACCTTTTAACTTATCTTATTATCCATATAGTTTTTCCACTTGTTAGGTCAATGATAACACTTGAAATTCTAACAAAGTCAAATTTATTCCAAAACCTTTACAAAATTTATAATCTGGTTTTCGTAACAACTTCTTCAGTGGAATATAATTGACATTTATTTAGTGTCAAATTATAAATAAATAACTAGCCATG
>SMLS01062397.1:0-26605 GCA_004785975.1 Popillia japonica | reverse complement strand
GTTATCATTGACCTAACAAGTGGAAAAACTATCTGGATAATAAGATAAGTTAAAAGGTCATAAAAATACATATATTAAAACACTATAATTCGATTAAAGATCACATTAATAATAAATTGTAAAGGATATGCATATGGAATAAATTTGATCTTTAATCTAATTATAGTGTGTTAATTGACGTAGAAGTGGAGAAAAATATCAGAAAAATAAATAGATAAAAGGGCATAAGAATACATACACTTCAGGCTAAATGTATGTGAACGTTTCTTGTATTATACTAAGATAGCTGTATACTACGTATATGGTAATAAATTTGGGCTTATCAATTAATAAGAGTGATGTTATAAATTGCTCTGACTATACTTCTAGTAACAATCTTAAAAATTTATAGTACCATTTTCTGTTTCTTGCAAATATGGAAAAGACCTAATTTTCTAGCAGTATGCGGACAATTATAAATGATATTTAAATAACAAGTTAATTACAAGTACAATATCATCATGGGAGTTTCCTTTCTCATTGGTCGTAGCGAATAGGAATAGTTTTAAAATTTTGTGCCTGTTTCAAAAAAAATAACCTACCACTAATGGCATTCAATATTTCTTGAAAAAACATTATTTTTTATTTGTAGCTTTAGCACCGTTATTTGAACTTGAAGAGAAAAGCTGAAACGCGTTCTAAAAACAACTTTTAATCAGTTTTTTTAATACAACAATTTTTTTCGGGTGCTATGTAAACCTAGTAAGCATCTTTAATGTTCATTTTGCATTGGTCCGAATTAGATAGCATATATCTGACGACTAACCCAGTATTAATTAGTTTGATTTGTTGAATAAATATTAATAAAATAATCAGAAACGTTCTGTGGTAGCATTTGTAATGAAATATTTGTACTTCATTAAAATATGTTATAGCAACTCTAACAGAATAATTGGAATTGGATATATGTATTGAATTTCCAAATAAAAAGGCTTCATCAACGTATCTGGCCAATTATTACAATGAGTAGCAATATACTGATTGCATTATATGTATACATATGTATTACAAAACATATTTATTTAGGCACTTCATCACGAATGCTTTGAGACTCGGCTGTGTTAAACTACCACTATCGCGTATAAGGTAAATTAAAAACTGCGTGATGAGATTCCACCCACCTTTTATCAATCTTTTGTCAAAATATATGTCACAAAAAGTGAGTTAGCAGACTGGAAATCTGGGAGTACATGATTATATTTTAAAAATTTGAAATTTCCTTGTTAGAAAAACCACTTTTGTATTATGTACCATCGAAATATAATTTATACATTGTTATAGCATAAATCTTAGAAGTTGTTAAAGCCGAATAAAGGCCGTAGCCGGGTAAGTATGGGTTGCCGGCCCCGGCTATTGTTAGATGAAAACTAGGGCATAAGTTTGACTCGCTAAAAGTCGCCTACAGCCAAATTTCCAGATCAAAATATTGAACGGTCTTCGAGTAAAAAAATAAAAACCAAAATTTCTTTGAAAATTTTTATTACACGATTGAGCTGTCAGATCGGATCATACAAAAAAAAGAAAATATGCAGTTTTTTCGACGCTATCAAAAAAAAAAATATTTCCGTTGATCACGTAATCATTTTCTTTTAGTATTTATATTTGAATATTTTTTTGACAAAGTAGCCGTTTTGGTACAATCACCAAAATGTTTGTAAATCTTCTCTCACCAATCCTCTACTACCCTACTTTTTTTTCTAAACGATCCAAATGGTATGCCATAGTCAAAAAAACATTCAGCTATGAGCGTCGCTACAACTTTTAGCGAAGGAATTCTTAGCGGATATTTCTATACTCTTTCATTCTAAATTATTAATTAGTAATATATGTATTTTTCTGCCCCTTAGGTACATATTTATTTTCTAGATATTTTTTCCATTTTTAACTCAATTCAAACACTATTCGATTAAAACTCAATTTATTCCAGTAACTGGAAACTAGGTTAATTAGTAATTGGTTGTTGATGTTTGTTAAATATTTTTAATAAATTTTATTATTGGACCTATAATGGGCTATTGCTTGCATCTACTCTATTGAGTATTTAATCATTAATTATTAATTAATGTGGTTTAAAGATAATATTCTTCTTTCTTACCTAAACGTCATTAGGGTAAATCGGCGCTGAAGCATTCATACTTACAGATTAACTGTTATTTGTCTTATTAATTATTATTTGTAATGCTTTCCACATGATTGCATTGATTATGCATCGTATTACAAATATATCAATAAGCTAATCTATTCAAACTGTTAATTGTGTGTACGAAATTTTGGTATAAAAGTATAAAAATCAGTAGCACGTTTATGATATTTGAGTAAACGAGTATTTAGTTGTATATTTAGTAAATTTATTTTTACATGTAGTCAGCGAGTGCAAGTAATCCGAAGTGTCCTATTTGTGAAAAGTTTGTAAAGAAGATTCCAGGGACATCAAAGTAGGTAACATTACTAGGGAATATAGACGAGCACTTTGACCTTTTTGACAAAAGAGTATCTATCGGTGATGTTATATGTGGAAACTCTCGTGTCACAAGCCTTAAAAGAAGAAAAACTGAGACTGTTGTTAAAGAGAACGGCGATAATATAACAGTTTTGGCTGAAAATCCTGTCAGGTCATCTGACAAGTGGAACACCAGGGTTGTCCGACATGGATTTTTATGAATCTGAACTATGTTATAGAGTAATCTCCCCTTAGTACCCAGGTACGAGCTTTTATCCTAACGCGCGAAAATCAACTATGTTTAACGCGTTGAATGAACTCGCTAAGTTCATATATATCGATAATGTTAGTTTCTGATCCAGCAAGCCTTCGTAGGCCAGTGGATAACAAGTATGCCTTTTTTAATATTATTGCACACGATATTAACAGTTTATAAGTATATCATGTAAATTATTGAACCCGTCGTAACTTTATTATTAAATAAATTGGAAGCAAATCTGCATTATGACGTGTATTTGGAATTTATTTATTTATTATTTTTATTTATTTATTTATTTGGACTGCACATAAAAAACGGACACTAAGCAACAAAAGGACTGCAGTTAAGAAACAGAACGCAGGACAAGTGGGAGCGCTTCCAAATACACACATACATTAATCAATATCTATTTTATTGCCTTTAAAGTTGTTTCTTCCAGCTATACTTTTTCGAAATATTCAAGCTTGATCGCTGCAATGAACTCAGTTACAGTAAAAACTTGCTCCTATGCAATTTTGGAAGTTTCCAGTATATTAACTCAAAAAAAACGCGTTAAGTAATAATAATAATAATAATATTCTTTATTGTCCAACAGAACTTCCAATAAAAGGACAAAACTACAACGTACAGCAGTACTTATAACATTAAATTTAATATAAATAAATACAAAATTAACATAAATACCTAAATTCAATTATGAATATACATATGTATGAGCAGTTAGATATACATAACTCTAAATACAATGAAACACCCACACCTAAGAAAAAGAAAATAAAATAAAATACGTTACTCAACCTAATGTGAAAAAATTAGGCTACTATCAATGCCCAAGCATGAACGGATCCGCGAATAATAGGTTAGCGTTGCGACACATGTGGGTAAGAGGTGCTTTATATAAAATATTAGTTCTTGCTCTAGGTACTAGAAAAGTAATCAAAGAACGACTGCCGTTTAGCGGAACCAAAAAGTTCACTTGAGACAGAAGCAGGGGAATCAATTTTGCGATTAACAAGTTTAACCAAAAAGTTGGCGCTAGCTGCTTCTCTTCTGCTTCTCAAGGAATCGAAATTGTGATTTTCAAGCAAGTACTCATAATCAACACCACGTGCAGGATAATTACCAGAGATTTTATATTCTAAATATTTAAGAAACCTCTTCTGGATTCATTCGATTGGCAGATGTTGGTTTGTGTAATGAGTATACCATACTATAGACGCGTATTCCATTTCAGAGCGAACAAATGAATAAAATAACATTTTCAAAGTCGCAATATTAGTAAATTTTTTACAACTACGGATAACAAAGCCCAAAGAACGTGACGCTGATCTACAGATATAATTAATGTGTTCAGAAAATTGCAAACGAGAATCAACAATAACCCCAAGATCCTTGACTATATTTTCCGTCTTTATGTAACATTGGCCAGCAGAATAGCTATACCTTACAGGATTCTGTAACGTACAATAAGTTACAGCAACACATTTCTTGATATTCAGTTTAATTTTATTGATGAAGTAATGATGAAGTCTATTTTTCTTGAGTTATAAACATCCCTCAATTTAGTCCAATCTGTGATTATTAGGAGTGTTTAATTGATGTTAATTGAGTGCGTCAGTGATGTTGTCAATGGATCACTTATTATTGAACACCTGCACTTAATTTTGTAATTTTGAAATCGTTTGTTGGAAAACGTTATTTCAAGTCACGCTGTAAATAATCTACAAGCATTAATATTTTACGAAACCTGGGCATTCAATCATATATGTACGGTGTGTAGGATTAAAAAGTAATAAAGATTTAAAGAAATCATGTTTTAATTATGACATCTTGAGGACGTATGGTACGGAAATATAGACCATACGCTTAAGTTACTAAGCAAATATGATTTATTTCATATCTTTTATAATTCAATTCCACATTTGAAATATTGCGTATGTTAACAGTAGACTAAAACAGATATATTTACCTACACGACTACATTAATTAAAAGTAATGTGCGTAGTAGCATATTTCTCGTAAGTATTTGTTAAAAATGTTATATAACGTTGTTTGTTATACGTTGCAACTCGTAAACATTATAAATTTTAATTAGAAGCAAAATATATCCCATACTTACGAAAATGCATTACTAAATAATTAGCGCATGTACTACATACAAATTGTTTTATGTGACAGGTGTACCAAATCCCCGTATTGAATTTGATAGAAGCACTAGAGGTATGACATAATAAACGGTGACTACCGTTCTCTGACATGTCCCAGTGAGAATGTCCTAATGTCGGTCAGCTTCGACTTTCTAGAACAAAAAAAAGCAGACAACTGAACATGAACATAGCGCCCATTCTAAAT
Source organism: Popillia japonica (assembly GCA_004785975.1). Taxonomy (NCBI): domain Eukaryota; kingdom Metazoa; phylum Arthropoda; class Insecta; order Coleoptera; family Scarabaeidae; genus Popillia; species Popillia japonica. The sequence goes on along the minus strand of SMLS01062397.1, from coordinate 21,515 downwards.
ATCTCATTCAGTTTATCGTTGGTAGAGTAACACAAATTGGTAAGTCAATACGTGATGAAAATATTAAATGTCGAGAGACCAGTAGTTATTGAAAAGTATTGACGAGACAGAAAGAACAGTTTTATTACGTGTTTTCTGAGAATATTTTATTCGAACATAAACCTGTATTGGTCCCACCGGTTAGCTGTATTGAAATCAATAAACTTTTCTGTTCTGAAAATAAGAAAAAAGTGAAGTGTAAAAAAAGAAATGTGCAACGATCGCGAGTTAATTATATTAAGTTTAGATTCAAATATAGTTACGAAATTATGTACTTGATTAAATAATCAACGTGATTTGAAATGTGTTTTTTATCAATAAATAAAGAACCAAAAAAGTAAAGAAATAATTAAATAAATTATTGGAATATATCTATTATCAATTAAAGTTGGAGTACTATATAATCCATTCGATAAATCCTCAGGCAATCCCCAAACGTGCTCGCAACGGAAATACGTAAATCAAACGCTCATTCCCCCAAAGACTTCCTTGTAATACAATATGTATGCATGTGAAGTAGCTATCTGTTTTGAGCAAACGCACAAACTAGCTGAGTAAAATGTTAATTGTACTAAAGTATCTGTGGGATCGATAGAAAACTTAATAAATATGTATGAAGTTTACTAATGAATACAGTAGATTTAGATGTTGCTAAAATGTAGCTCTAAAAGCAAAAAAAACGAAAGGCAGCGTTAATTAATGCAAACTTTTGAAGCTGCTGCATCTGCTCGTCCAGCAATAATTAAAGCGAATTTACATCTAGTCGTGCATGCAATAGACTAGAATAATTGTGAAAGAGTACATTCACCAAGTTACAGAGTTTTCCACGCATACCGAGGTAAAAAGTTAAAAAAATAGCTTACATGTTATCATTGCTACTCGAAATTCAATAATCTTCGATATTTCAAGTCTATGTAGATAATTATTAAACTATTTCTTGATTCATATATATTTTATTATACAACAATTTACTACAATGTTGGGAATATCATAGATCTCTTTCTAAAGAATTACTAATCATTGTACATTCACAGTGGATGCTATGCTTTTAGAAATCCTTATTAATACAATGTGGGCATTATACAGGCTAAGGTGTTTGGGGAAAACCGTCAGACTACAAGGAATTAATACAGGTAAAGTGTTGAGTCAAATTGGAAGCTCGGAAGCTTGGAAAGTAATGACCATTTAGAATATTTATCTATATGTTTCTGGGACCAAATAGCTTCTTGCATTTATTTGACGCAATCTTAAATGAAATACTTTCTTGGAGTGTGTCCATATATTGCTTTCCAAAGCATGGCACCTTGCTTTCTCGTCCTCTGTTGGATTTCTTCAATGCGTTGGCTTTTAGAAACGCTAAAGAAAGATTCTTATCTTATGAGACACATGGTGGATTCTGCCACGTAGAATTTATTTGGACGTTACAATACTTTGAAAACCTAGCTAGAAATGCCCTAATAATTGTACGCAGCTTCGTAACAAAGACCAAATCTACAAGTAATAAATGTCTTCAAAACAGTATGATCCTCACGACATATGGTATATTAATTCGTTTTATATCTTTAGCCAGACATTCTCAGATGCAAAACGGAAGGAGTATATTTTCGCTTAGAATATCACTGAGAAGTTTAAGGATGTTGATAGATTGGTAACCAAATCAAAAAAAAATCCAAAGCTAGTATGTTAGTGTTTTGACTTGTCTGTAAACCAGTGATCAATTCCCAAATTTTGATACACCAGAATTCCGATTTTCACCTCTTAAAAATAGCATTCTGAATGCACTAAGAACAGCACCTGTTTATGTATCAGCTTCTTCTGGACTACTGAACATTTCTTCATTTGCCGCATTCTCAAAAAGCAGATTGGTGCGTATGATCCAAAAATTGATCCAATAAATGGTACAAGTTGGATATGAGAAGCTTTATTGTTTTGAATACTCTTCGGATTCGTTGGAAGTTTACTAAAACTTACCACGAAAGTGTATAATGGCGAATTTCCAAATATTGCTGTTCTATGTTCTTCAATATGAAGCTGCGATTTTCAAGCATCGTAATCAATCATAAGCATTCACTATACTCATATACAGGTTGACCAGCGACCAGGTCCACTTCTAGGCATAGGAAAATATCATTGTATGCAATGGTGCAATATGTATCTGCATTAGAATAACAGAGATGGTGCTAGTAGATATGTCCACGTTGTTGCCGAAGCTAATATACGGCCGGCCGTATCAATGGGAACGGGATTGTTTGGAACGCATAAAAGTAATTGGTTGTCACTTTGACATTAAGTAATAGAAATTATTAGTATATTATAGTCAGGCTTTTAAAGCACGAGTAACGAGTTAACGTTACGAGTGATTTAAAAGCTAATTATGCACTGTGTCATACGATATTTTTTAGTATAAATGCAACAATAATTTTAACTAGAAGAAATCAAATCAATAATTTCAATACATTTTATCGAGTGATATGTGTCTCTATATTATGTCATTTGACATTTCACTTAATTATTAAACCTCATTGTTGTATTAATAATGTCGACAGAAATTCAAAAACTAGCTGCTGAAGCTGAATTAAGTTTAATAACTGCAAAGTCCAAATAATAATTCAAATCAATAATCAATAATTCCAATACATATTATCGAGTGACATGTACCTATATGTCATTTGACATTTCCCGACATTTCACTGGACTATTAAACGCTTGGGATTGGCTGTTACCAAACAACTTTTATACGCACGCCGTGCGATAAACGCCCGATTATGCACGCTTATGGGTGTGTTTTTATTGGTTTATGATGCATGCATACTAAAATTAGTATATTATGACACTAGTGCATAATCGAGCTTTTAAAGCACGAGTAACGAGTTTAACGTTCGAGTGATTTTTAATATTATTCATCGTTTTGAAGCGTCTGGTTGTGCTAAATGCAACGAGAGCGATCGGCAAGAGCGGCCTTTTGCCGAGAAAAGGATGGACAAGGAGGTGCAAGTATGTGCATTTGTAGAAGCAAGTAAACCTTGTTCGAGTCGTCAACGTCAAACGTTAACATTCCGAAAAGTACAGTGAGGAATATTTTAAAGCGGCATAAATAGAAATGCTTAAAGATTTCAAAAACTCAGGAAATTTTGCCACGTGACCAAGTCAAACGGCTGGATTTTTGCGAAACTATGAGGGAAAATGTGACCGAGATGAAAATTTTGTCCGAAACATCGTATTCACCGACGAATGTACTTTTTCACTTCATGGGCGCCACAATCCGTACGTAGTCAGATATTGGTCACGAGAAAATAAAAATATTAGTGTAATCGCAAAAAACGCAATATCCACTGAAGTTGAACGTCTGGGCTGAAATTCTGGGCGATCATATTATAGGACCATTTTTCATAACTCGAATTTTAAATGCCCAGACATACTTGCAATTACTGCAGACTGACATTTTACCTGCTATACGAAATGCGACACATAATTTTGAGGAAACTTGGTTTGAATTGGTTTCAACAAGATGGATGTCCAATCCATACTGCCAGACAAGTGGAGGAATATCTTTGTTTACATTTTCCTCAACGTGTAATCTACACCCGGAGCAATATACCGTAATCACCTAGATCGCCGGACTCATCGCCCAACGACTTTTTCCTTTGGGGATATTTAAAACAAGAAGTATACGGACATGAACAAGAAAGACCCCAATCATTACCCGAGTTAGGGACGCGGATTATAGAAATTTGTCACAAGATTGTACCCCAAATCCTAAGGAATGTTCGCGAAGCGTTTTATTACAAACTAGGTTTTTGTGAAGAGAAAGGTGGAGATCTTTTGAGCCCTTCATTAAGTAATTAAAATTATTAGTCGTTATGTTAATCATGAAATGTTATATTCTGTTAATATATTTTTATTATATTTGATTACAAAACGGTCTCCTCTTTGCTTTCATTTTACTAAATATTAATACAGATCACAGAAATAATTTGTTTAAAATCCATTTTTTCTTAATTTTAGAATTAAACTTGCATTTAGTTTTTTGTAACTCGTTTCCTTTTATGGCAGTTAATATGAGAAAGATTGCCTTTTTTGGACGGATAATCCGTGGATAATACCATTTATAAACGGACATCTAAAATAAATATACAAAACAAATGCCAGTGTGTATTACTTAAGTGTCAAGTTGACAACTAAATTATTAACTCTAACCAGCGACGATTGCGTTGCGTCAATATAATCAGTCGTACGGCAATTCGGCAACGTCGAGCTAGTATCCCAGTATCACCATCTCCGTCATTCTAATCTAGACATATATTACACCATTGCATACAATGATATGTTCCTATGCCTAGAAGTGGACCTGGTCAACCTGTATGTACCTAAATACATACATACATATATTGCTAAATAGGTTGATTGTAGTACATACATACATTGTATGTACTACAATCAATGTGATGAGCGATAGAGGTACGTTTACATATATTATATTTGGGTGAGCTTTCCTGATCTATTATGTGACCTGATGGAAACAAAACTGGCAAATTGCTCAAAGAACCCAAAATTGAATCGTGAAGCTCTTCCAAAATTATTGAACTCAACTACGAAATTGCATCTCAATAAGCGAGTAGCCAAAAAGCCAGATAATCTACTCTAGCAGTCTACCCATTACACCAACTGCGTACAATTTATTTTGAAGGGGAATCCTTCCTTTGTTATGCAGTTTATGTAAAAAGTCGATTGATCCTGTTTCACTAAATTTCATCTTCTAAATTACTTTTGTCGGTGACCCCGATCACCGTCATTCTTAATACTGTGCTGGAGTATTTTACATGTCCACGTTTAGCACGTGTAAAAAGGAAAATCCATCAATATAATTTCGTAATCAATATAAAGGATTCAAATACATGTACCACTCTATGCGGTTACTAATGTAGTTTTTCGCTATTGACGTTTCCTTCATTTCCAAGTGCCTTCTAACTTGCAGTGTCAAGATGATCGATTTTTATCGAAATCTATTTCTCAAAGTTGAAAAGCTTGTTTGAAATAATCAGAACAGAGTAGCTCAGATATTTTAAGAGGTAGCGCTTCCAAATTGACATGACTTTTCATCGCTTCAATGTTTCCCTTTAGGTAAATACTGCCACAACTGAGCACTGATTATTGTAAATTAAAACCACTTCAATTAAAACTTCCGAACGAACTTTCTGCGGACGTTCCCGTTGAACGCGTTTTACGAAAATCGATTTCCATTACTTTAAAAATATTCTGGCACTAGACTAGAAGTTATAAAATATTTAGTAGTCCTTGTAAGTTTTACAAGCAATTTCTTACGTAACTTTATTTAGAACTAATGTTCCAAAAATATGAAACGGATTACTCAAAGATTGATGTGCACGAACACTATACCTACTACTTCCAAAATTAATTTCGGTAACTTTCCACTCCAATTTGCAGTATAAAAAAAGGTTTAGTATAAATAGAAGATTATAATGAAATATGCCGTTACATGGATATAAAAGTCATTTAAGATTATTTGCAATTTACTATGAGGGTTGTTTTACTTTAATATTTAGGTCCAATAAAATAGAACCGTCTATTGTGATTTATTCTTCGTATAAATAGAATATTTCCAGACAGAAACTAACAATAAGTCAAGCCCAATTTTCATGGATCTAATATAATAACTCCTGCATGCTCACGTGAATGCAAATACAAATTTCATGAATTATAAAATACCATTTATGAGATACGACTGCTTTGACCTAGTTTTGTTAATTATTAAAATACAAATCAATATAATGTACATATGTACATACATACTATACTTGTTCATAGAGTCCTACATGCCTTGTATGTTTCGAAGAAACGTATTGTATGAAGACATCTTGATAATGTGAAATACATTTTCTTTCCACAAGTGCCTCGAAGGCTATGACAACTGGATCTAGTAGATTGTATGTTGATACAGTTAATGGAATTGCAAATTAAATATAAATCTTGAATATATACTGCTGTTTTCATATGTCTCAACTTAATTTATTACCAAGATATTGAGAATTAAAGGTTAGTTTATCTAAAACGCATATATGTATGTAACATACATATAATAAAGTGTCTGTGGTATTAGATGCTTTAAAACATTTGAATTTCGTTTACTTGTGTGACTTGGGATAAAAAATCCGTCAGTATTATTATTTCTGTTAGTTGAGCTGTATTACTCACTTTTGTGAATAGAGCGAGACAGTCAGTCCCATCTTTAATTATCACGGCAAACGCCACAGATTTCTTCGCTTTTCGAAAACCAATGACATAGTTTTGACATTTGACGAAATAAATGGAAATGACGTTGCTGTAGTTCGAGCTTATCAACAAAAACTTTCCAACCAAAGAAAACCAAATCGGAACACGTTTAAACAATCTGGCTTTTTGTGTGTAAGTAACTGCCAAAAATTTTGACGAATTTCAAATTTGAACACAAAGTACTCGATGCCGTTCAGTTATCTCCTGGTACTAGCACCTTCACTTCGTTTCGATGTTTCTTCGATCAGTGAACCAGCGAACAATGCACAAATATCAATTGTATCCATTTCACGTTATTACTTTGCACGATTTGTTACCATTAGATTATAACAAATTCTGAATTTTCTACCATGATTTTCCTTTACAAAAAGTGTAACAACAAATGTTTGAAACACCCATACACGAAGAAAATCTTTGGGAAATGTCTAGTGTGGTTTTCTTGTCGGTAGTCCCCGCCATTCGGGTTGCATTTGTGCAATCTCATGGAAATATCTACATTGTATCTCTCAGTGTGAGAGAGTTTGAAAGCATTTTCTCTCCAGCTCCGAAGGGCTCTCGTGGCTTGATGATTCATATGTTCCAGGTGTACTTTGTATGTTCATTTAGCATCCAAAATAAATGCTAGATACTAGATATGTAGATCCTTTCATTGACAGAAAGAATTCGTTGTCAAATCCACCTTCAATATTCAAGAAGGTAGTGGAGTTCTTTTGTTGTCGCTTTTGTTGCCGCTCGTGGTGTAAGCTAGTGGCTGGCCTACTCGCGGATCTTTTCTAGTTAGTAGACATTTTGGTTCTTGAGCAGAAGCATCCTTGCCAACATTGAGTTTTGAGTAGAAACGAGGTAAGACTGCTAACACCACAGCTTCTGCTTAGATGTTTGGTATGTCGTCTGCGGCTATGATTACCCACAAAATTTATGAAATTTGAATTATTATCGATATAATTCCGATCTCCTCTATTCGTTGTGGTTTGGGTGATGATAAATGCTTCTAGAAAGTCTGCTTAAAATAAGCATAGACGCTATTATTTCAAAAGTAATGATCCAACTGTAACAAAAATTGTAAAACACTTTTACTACAATCTAATCTATGACACAATATTATCAGTATGACGCCTAATCGCTGTCGTTGTTTATAATCGCTCGGCATTGCCCAGTCATGCTTTCTACTAGACTCACGGCATATTTTGCACGTTAAAACTTCCATAAAGACCTTATCTCTCGAACAAGCTGCTTGAGATTATGCGTCCTTTTTCTGTGAAGTCCCAACTATTTTCAACTGGATAGCATTTTTGCGTTTCTACTAGGGGCAAGGACGACTTCTATATTTCACGTGATTGTCCTCTTGTAAAATCCTACCTTCTTTATCTGACCCAAACGACGTCTCTGCAGATGGAATCAAATGCTTTTCATAAATTTTAATCATTTTCCACGTTACAGTTATCTGTGAACATACACAAATGGCCAAAGTCCTTCCTGGAAAAACAGCCCCAAGAGTGTGTGTCTTTATCGCATGTTTTACATTTCTTTGAATAAATCTATGAGTGGAACTAGACCAGGTTTTGGATATAGAATTTCGTGCCCAGAAAAAAGATAATTCCTTAATTTATTCTCTTGTTCAGGTGCCTTTCAGAAAGCAGCGGTTTCTTGATAGTGATGCGATATTTGATGTTATTTTCAAGTAAACGAGCCAACATCTATACCAGAAACGACGATTAGGTGCAGTAGCAATCCTGTACGTGTATTACCTCATTAAATCGTCAACGCATTCCGTTGGTTGATCGGCGAGTCCACTTACAATAGCAGAATAAATGTGATTTATTTACCTTCTGTCAGCTGTGTTTTGGTTATTAATCTCGATATTTTATTTTATTATCTTTGGTATTATTTCATTCCTAATATTTTATGAATCTGTTTCCATAAAGACTTTTTCAAACCTCGATTTTACACATTTTAAATAAATTCACAAAATAATGTTAGACTGTGTTTAAAAAACTTTTCTTTTGAAGGTTATATTTGATATACAGAAATCGCGTATATTTCTTTGCGTGGTACCGTGGTATTTTCCATTTGTGAATATGGAAAATTTACCTCCTATAACAAGAGAATTCCAAAACATTTTTTGGTGGTAGCCAAAACAAGGATTTTGAATATATTTAAAACTTGTCAAGAGCAGCCCAGCAGTTTGAAAGTAAAAAATGTTGAAATTACAGCAAAGCAGCAGGTATACATGTATGTACATCTTATTAAAGCGCAGACAAGATTAACTTTTAATTGTGCTTTTTATTACAAAACATAGTGTATACAAAATTTTAAAAGAATATGAGCTGCGAAAATTCAGTAGTTGATGGAAAACTATAATATCGAATACGAAGAGCACATGGTAAAAGCAGAATTATTAAGCTTAGTTAAAGAAAACACTCAACTCCATAAAGTATGCGGTTAATGAAGTAATAGAGAAAACTATCAGAAAGGTATTAAGATTTTCTCGTTATCACTGCGAATTGAATACAATTGGACTGATTTGGGCTCAAATAAAAGGATATCTAGCCAGACACAATACAACATTTAAACTAACCGATGTGAGAGAACTGTTGAAATAAAGTGTCACTAACAGTTCTGGTGAAAACTGGATAAATACCATCAAACATGTTATTGATAATGGAGATTTACGTAGAACCACTGATAATTACCAGTGTTAGTGACTCATCCAACTCATCTTTCGATGGAAATGACTAATGGAATTGTAAGATACTGATGTTTGATATACTCTTTTTATAGCTAACTGGATATTTTGATATTTGTATAGCTTTTGATGAATTTGTAATATATAACGAGGTAATAGAAAATGAACACCACGAACAACGATACGTCCGTCTACAGTAACGGCACGTACCGAAGTGACACTAATGGTCACTTAATGACTGCGATTACATTGTTATTAAACAAAGAATAAAAAGGACTGTGTAAACATTAAGTGCATATACAGGCGGTACATTATCTGGTATACAGGGTGGTATAATAAGGTTGTACATATACGCGCATGGTATATTAACAGTGTTGTATACAGGTTGATGCATACTCGCGGCTGTATACAGGGTGATATATGTATATAAGTATATATATATACACTGTTGTATGAGTTTAGCGGTTTATTAAGTTACGAACTTAATCATTTTATCTATACTGCACGGATTTATTTAAAGCGATTCATATAGAAAAATATACTAATATGTTAGGTGGAATAAATTCAAAATTTAATTTTGCAAAAATTTATTTAATTTCTTCCGAACAGAGATTCATTTTTAATTATTAAGAACGGTTCTCAAGATGGCATAGAATGAAAATGCTTTACGTATAACCTGAATCATAATACATATATTAATTTAATCTACGGTATCAGGAGAAAGTTTAACTTACTAATGTGAATGTATTCGTATTCATTTCGATCATTCCTCCAGCTGACAGATAATTTTCGCGCTGCGCCTTCATCATAATAAAAAGTAGGAGTTTTATATTTTGCAAAGTCCTTTTCTCCTATAAGGATTTGTATATAGCACTGGAAATCTCAGAAAACTTCTCATCATGTACCTATTTAATAGTGTGGTCGAATGTAGGTAGCACCGCCTTTCTTCCAACTCGTTTTAATGGCGGTGAAATTAGTCCTTTAGCTTTATATTTACCAAGAATACGGAAAACACTTGACTTCGAAACACCTACTATTATTGTTAAATATAAATACATACCTATATCTACATATTGATAACAATTTATGTATGTTACCTAAAGTGTTTGCAATTTGCAGTGTTATCTGTGTTTTCTTTATTGCAGGATTACTACCAATAGTTTTCTTGTACATGTTCAGAATAACTTGCCTTTTCTGTACAGAGAAATGTCCACGCCCAAAAGTAACATGTTTTTGGAGGTGATATTGATAATCCACTTGGACTGTGGATCCATTTTTACCATCAAATAGTAAAAAAACTGATTTTCCTGTTTAATCGTAGTAGAAAGACAAAAAGATAATAGAAAAATATTTAACAAAATATTTACTCAACCGGCCGTGTCTACAATATGGCGTCGTTAAAGTCTAGCAAATTTGGACACTGTAAACATGACCAGCAATAAACAAATCGTAAGCCTATATTTTGGCGAGGTATTTTCGATTAGGTCATCTTATGAAAAAACAAGGTAGGTACTTGAAATCCTTATACTGCTGCAAACCTGGATAAAGTTATATTTGCGTCACGTATTACTGGCAAAGAATATAGTGCATTCCGTTGAAATAAATCGTTTTTGAGGAGTATTACGGAATACTATATATGTACAAAAACTATTTGCTTTTAAAGGTTTGTAGGTTATGTTTGTGTACAGGTAATCAATAACAGTAGTGTAACACTTAGTGAATGATATTGAGCACGAAGCTTGACATCATAAGCGTAAAGGCTTTTAGTTTGATTAAGTTAGCGAAAAACACTGCGGCACGATAGAACTTTTGGTTAGTAAGTACAGAAAAGGAAGTATCTAATATCGCCTTATGAGATACTACTTTCTTTAGGCATATCGTGAATCAATGTGACACGTGACACACATTTTTCGCACGCTAAATTCGTTGATGTATTCACATGGTGTAATACAAAGAATATATTATACCGCATTAGCGCGCGTGGAACATGGAAGCGAATATTTGGAATGGTTGACTATCGTTTCATACCATTAATTCGTTCGTGTTTTATCGAAATTGTGTGCAGAAATTATATGTAAAATAATCGTGGTACATGAATACTATGACCCTGAAAATAGTGCATTATTTTGAGCCTGTAATAACGGTAACTTAATTTCCGTAGTTGTTGCATGTCATATTTCTAGTTTATATGAATATTACGAAAATACCACCTAGTTTTGAAATACCATTTTTTACAAAACCGTACAATTAAGCGGCGCACACTTTGATATCGTTAAAAATATTTAATTGTTTTATAGAGCGACAACATCAATTTCCCGAATCCCATCAATATTTAAAAGTCCTCTAATACCAACAACAACACCAGCTACTTATATACCGTGTGAGACGTCTTTCGAGCAGGCTTGGGTGGGATTTCAACTTGGTAACCGAAAAGTTGCAGTGGGAGTATTTTACAACCCACCTGATGAATATTACAAATCCTTTTGCGATAAGTTTGAAGAGCAGTTTACTATATTATCTTTAAATTATGATATAATGTTTTGTTTGGGTGACATTAATATAAATTTGCTTGCCTCTGGCAATACGCTAGATAGAGCTTACTTCTTAAGTATGTTGGAGTCACTTGGTTTAACGCAAATTATTAATACACCTACTAGAGGCGATAGCCTTATTGATGTGATTTTAACTACCGACTTGGATTGTATTGTGAGCTCAGGTATAGGGGAAGATAAGTTTTCGGATCACGAAACTATTTTCTGTACGATTAGAATACCCTTACCTTCTAACATTCCAGTTCGTAAAATTATAAGAGATTTCAAGTGATGATCAAACTGCTTTTCTTAATGACCTTAGTCTTTCACCTTTATCTAACATCCTTTACATGAATAACATAGATGATAAGATCGACTATATTATGTTCTACCTTCTTCAGTTGTTTGATACTCACGCCCCTATTCGTACTATTACCGTGACTCATAGAAGTCCGCCGTGGATTACTGATAATGCGAAATATATGATGATGCTTAGAGATCAGGCGCTGGCTAAGTATAAAAAGACACGTTTAGACACTAGTTGGACATATTACAAAACTTTAAGAAATTTTACTAATCAATCGATTAAACGCGAGAAGAAGGCATTTTTCAATAACACATTTATGCAGCAATCGGCTAAGTATCAGTGGAAAACACTTAAACAATTAAATGTGAGCAAACCGGTTAGCGATATTCCCCCGACATTGCAAAATGTTACTGAGATTAATGAGTATTTTTTAGATAATATTCCCGTCAGTACTTCGGATCCAGAATTACTTACCTTTTATAGGACTCATAGACTTAATCCCAACAGTGAGAAGTTTAATTTTGTACCTATTCAGGAATCGGAATTAACTAACATAATTTCAGAAATTAAAACTAAAGCTTCTGGCTACGACTCATTAACGATTGACATGGTTAAGATTTCATATCCTCTTTTATCTTCTTATATATTACATGTTATTAACTCCTGCTTGCTAGAAAACTACTTTCCAATATCCTGGAGGAAAGCTGTTGTACATCCCATTCCTAAATGTTCTTATCCCGTGAGTTATGGGGATCTGCGTCCGATAAGTATTCTTCCAGTATTTTCAAAAATTTTGGAGAAGGTCATATTCCGGCAACTGAAGCAGTTTTTGGATTTTAATAGAGTTTTACCTGATATACAATCAGGGTTTCGGGCGGGTCACTCTTGTACTACGGCGTTACTTGGTGTTTCTGACGACATAATCTCAGCAATTGATAGTAGTAGGGTGGTTGCTTTAACGCTGCTGGACTTTAGTCGCGCTTTTGATACTTTGGATCATGATGTGCTTCTCTCAATTTTACATTATGTTGGTTTATCGCATTCAACAATTAACATGTTTCATTCTTACCTCGCTAATAGAGAGCAATGCGTGTCGTTAAACGGGGCTACTTCCAGTTTCAGATCTGTTGTGCGTGGAGTCCCCCAGGGTTCAATTTTGGGTCCTCTCTTATTCAGTATATACACTTCTTGCTTTCACAAGAAACTCTCTACTTGCAGTATGCATATGTATGCGGATGACATACAAGTTTATTATTCCTTTACTATATCTAATTCTTCCGCAGCTGTTGACACTATTAATAATGATATTCGTGCAATCGCCAGGGTGTCTTCGCAACATGCGCTTGTGGTGAATCCATCCAAGTCGGTGGTTTTACTTTTTGGAAACAAAAATTGTGTTTCACTGCTTCAAAATACTGCTAAGTTTAGCATTGATGGCGTTCAGTTACCTATTCAGCTTGAAGCGAAGAATTTGGGCGTTACTTTTGATACACAATTTCGCTTTCAAACACATATACTCAAATGTATTAGACTCGCATACATTAACTTAAAACTGATTTTTCCTCACAGACACTTTCTGAGTGTTGCGACAAAGCGAAGCTTATGTGATTCGTTAGTTCTTTCGCATTTCTCTTTTTGTTGCGAATTATATGGTCCTTGCATTACTGCCAACAACATAGCGCGCATTCAAAGGATACAGAATTCCTGCCTCCGTTTTATCTTTGGTATAAGAAAATTTGAACCTATTACACACAAGCTTGCGGAGGTGAGCTGGTTCAATATGGCTGATCGGCGGTATTTGAGAATGGCATGTTTGTTTCAGAAGATTATAACAGACAAACAACCGGCATATTTATACAATAAAATATCGTTTCGTACGGATGTACATACACTTAATTTGAGATTCAAGGGTATGTTGACACCGCCTTTACATCGGACTGCTCTTTATGAACGTTCGTTTTCGTATCAGATCGTTAAAGTATATAATGGCATCCCTGATGATTTAAAACTGCTTTCTGCAAAACAATTTAAATATACATACAAGAGAAGGCTGTTATTGTAGTGTGGGCTGTCCGGCTTCTTGTTCCCTTGTATAGCAATTATATTTAAGTATATATATATATATGTATATATTTATATACATACGGTTTTCTTGTAAACTTAGTAGTATACCTCTCATTTTCTTTTTTTTTTTGTTACTCAATAAATACTTTTTGTCTATCGCGGAATCTGACTTAGTTTAGTATAAGTTTTAGTTTTTAGGCATTTTCTTATGTTATTTAATTTGTTTTCTTCAGGGTGTTGAGGTAGATCATGTGTGCACTCGTTGCACACATGAGATGCATCCTGTGTTTTTTCAACTTTTGTATTCAACTGTTTTTGTTTGGCTTTTCTCAGATTATGTTATACTTTTGTTGAAAAATAAACTCTATTATTATTATTATTACTATTATTATTATTAGAATGAGCAATTTTATCTAATACTTAACAGATGGCGCCTGCCAATTAAATTAATTAGTGAATTAGTACAATGACTTATTTATTTATTACGTGAGTAATTAATCGCGCAGACAAAAAAATTAACTTCGTTTGTCCAAATTAGACTGGACATAAAATTTATAAGTGACTTAAGCTTTTAATCTGGGATCAGTACTTATTATAAAATCAGTTCACATAAGTTCAACAATTTTAAAATTGACAGGTTAGGTAATTCTAACGATCCTCCTATCCGGTCCTTATGTGACGTTAATTAATTAGCCTCTTCTATGCTGCTATTTATGTGTCTTGGAACTTCTGGTTAAGGGGATTTCTGGGATATCTGGAATCGATCGCAGGAACCTTTGTCTCTTACGGGAGTTTGGATGTCTCGGGATTTTCTGGATAATGGTTTTCCTCGAAAATCAGGAACTCGAGATATTCTCAATAGGTAAATGTAGAATTTAGGTTTTTACATAAAAATTATATTCTCGTAAATACACTTTAATAGGTGTACGTTAATTAAACCAACTTGACCTCTGATACCTTTCAGGTTATGTTACCACTTTTATTGTCCGGGGTTAAGTTTACTTTAACTTTTAAATTGAATCGGGAAAAAGTCTAGCGTGGTGATTGCTTCGAAGTTTGGGACACATTTGGGACGAGAATGCACTTTTTTCTTATAACATTGTTCATCTTTTTCACAAAATTCGACGTTCCATTGGTGACATTGCAAGCGGCGAATCGGTTTGCAATTTTCAATTTCGCAACTGACTATAGGTATTGATATTTTACATTTTTTGGATTGTAAAATAAAGGTAATACGCGTGTTTCCCGTATTTAAAAGCATTTGCTGGTAAATTTTGGTACATTAAATCGGCTTCTTTCAGGATCTGACTTTTGAAGATACCTCGGCAAAATTTGAGGTAATTTGAGATTTTTACTGGAAACTGAACCTGTGATTGTGTTCTAGACGTTGTTATCTTCAGTTCTAGACCTACCTACCTTGGAGAGATTTTTTTTCAATTTAAAACTTAAGTGAACCGTGTTGGAGCAAGTCTCTTATTGTCTTTATATTATAAAAAAATCATAAGAAAATACACAGTGGATTATACATTTAATAAACAAACAGCAACGACTAAATTTACATTACGTACATGTCAAACAGTAACAACTGACAATATGTTTTTTCTACATAGCTACCAACTGTCTATGCCTACTGTTACATATTAGAATTATATGTATATGTATACTAACATTAATGCAAACCAACAAACTGAACCTCATTCCTTTGAAAATAGATCTTGGCATGTCATGATATAAAAGAGTACAATTATGCTTATTTTTGTCTGATTTACAGTACTGATCCTTTCTTCACAAATCGGCAAACCAACAGATTTAAAATCGACCTTTGACAGTTGGTGTCGATTTCACATTCACTTTATGTGTAAATTCTAGAGCTTATTAATTGAAAAATTTAGTAATGAGTCATCGTGGTACACGCTTCAACTTTATTTAAATAGAAAATGTAACAAACTTGGAAAAATAAAGAAAATTCGTAATCTTATTACGATAACCGTATCCTTTTTATTTTCAAGTATTATTAAGTACGTGTTTTTATTTATTTATTTATTTATTTACAAATTTGGGACAAAAACAGGAATAAGACATTCCCAAAACATTATCCCCTTTTGTTATTATCATCTTTTCGGTTACTGTTTCGTGATTCCGTAGTGTTTTCGATTAAATATTTACGAATGCTAATGTAATTCTATCGCAATAGATACATCCATTTCACTTTCATTGTCCGATTCTGGTTGATATGACGATGTGAAGCATTTTATGATATTTTAAATACATGAGTAGACTACGTGTACCATAGTACCATAGTATTTTAGCAAAATTCAAGAGAACAGCCATGGACTTGTAATTGCATTGCTATTTGCACTTGGTCACCTTCCTGAAGACGGAAATAGTCCACCTCGCCTCAGGTTTAGACGTATTATGGAAAATACCAGCAACAGAAGCAGTATTTTGAGAAATCCATAATTCCAATTCACTGATATACTTGAATTTAACGCACACATGTCAACTGAACTACAACTCCAAACTAACAAGTACCATCCTAGAAGGTAAAGTGTATAAAGGGAACTAAATCACAAAGAGAAATTAGGCTCCTCATAGTATTACATTCCTAAAAATTCTTCAATTAAGAGACCACAGTTTCTGTACTAAAAACACGGCTCGAATTCGTTTTCACATTATTGCATTGTGTCTTAGTACGCAATCCTAGTAGTTTATAAAAACAAATTCGAGCAAATAACGAAAGTATTTTCGCAAGTGTAAGAACTGCTTCCGAAAACGGAAAAGACAAAAATTATTCCCTCAAGCTTAACCAAACCTTGGCGACCTTCAAATACCGAAATTTATTTGTCTATGGTGCTACCAAGTGCGATAATTTAGTTGGCGGAGCACGTATTTCGCAGATTATTATTTATTGTGGCAAAGGTATAATTTAATTTTACGTTTACGTTGATGCTATGTTAGATAATGCTTATAAGTTTATATTTTCGACGAGTAAATGCAGTGTTTTATCGAAGTTACATATAAGTATAGCAACTACTTCATTTGTAGATGTGTTACAACTAAAATTTCTAATATATCTCCAAAAACACAAGGGCAGTGCATCAAAATAACAAAATATACTAAGGAACATGGCAGAATTGTATTCGTATATAGAATGTACTTATACAGTATAGTTATTTGACAAATACAGTGTACACGATATCTGCAAGTAAATAATCTACCATTCCCAGCATCGCACACAGGCGATTTGAGTAAAGATAATCTGAAGCTTTATATCTACAACTCCTTTTTTTAAAGTTACCAATAAAATGATAATTTTTTGCAACGGGGACCTATAAAATGTTAAAAAGAGTTAACAAAAAGGACACTCAAAGTAAAAGTACTGGCGAAATATATTTTCTAATTTTATGTTAATTGCAATAAGGAGAGCAGCTTCCGAGTTCCCGAGAGAAATGGCTCGAGGCGCATATACTAAAACGAGAAGTTATGACAGTAGTATGCTGTATGTAAAATACAGCCAGCTTGGGCATATGACTTCATGCAAGATGTAATGCCACTGTTACAGGAATATTGTATGCTACAAGTTGCTTTGCGAACTACGTTAATATTCAATTAATCTTTAACCATTGGAATGGCCACAAATATCTATCGATTGTGCATGGATGCAAGTCACATTGTATTAATTATTCCTTAAGGCAATCCGTAAATAGGATTCCGACATTATACAGTCTATATTTTTAATTTTCAACATTCTTGTAGCGTTTTCCTATACGAGAAACGTGCAGAATGTCAGCAGAATATATTAACAGAATGAATTGGATTGCCAGTTTCGAAGAACGAATTTCTAAAGGTTTTCAAAGTTCAAGGAAAACTTACTCGCTATATATTAAAATCATCTTTGGATCTCGTAAGGAAAGAACATTTTTGAAGACATACATTTTTGATAAATAACGATTTAATTGCTCCAGAAACTATAATGGAACATTAAGTAGTGGACATCTTGATATCAACTTGTCTCCACTAATGAACTGAAATTCAGTTTGGGGATGATGGTTAGATGGATACACAGAGAAGGTCATTTACAATGAGGTGTGATCAGCCATGGGATTAATCACATCTCAGTGAATTCTAATCAGAAAGAGATTTGTAAAAATATAATAAGATTGAAAAAAATGCACTGACAGAAACCAAACGCTAGCCAGCGTGGCAGACGTAGATCTTATCCACTGTGCTACAAACACTTGGTTCTTGAGAAACTAACATTATTGATATAAAGAAATGAACGCGCAAAACAGCGTTGATTTTCTCAGACACTAGGGCGCGTTAGGAGAAAAGCTTGTACCTGGGTACTAATAACTTAGTTAACATAGTTGAAATTAAGTAAAATCCGTGTCGGACAACCCTGGTGTTCCCCTTGTTAGTCTAAACGTCCAGGAAGTGTAAAATACTACGAGGCTATTACTACATAACTAGATTTTATATGCGATTCGTATACATATAAATCTGAGTATAATCGATTTATTTGCAAACCCCATCTGTCTATCACAATATTGCACCCACTTGGTTTTTCTTGTTGGTTTTCCCATCCAAGTGTCTTGTTTTACTCAACCACCCAAACATCTTTCGGTATATCTATTCCTACTACCCTACCCTACTACTGTCAGCATATATGCCGTGAGTTACTAAATGAGTAGACTGCAACGATGTTTAACAGTTTGTTGACCCAAATTTTGTTTTGCGTGAAGACTTAGCTGATTGAAAGCTGTTTCTAGCTGATGTAAGAAGCAGTCTACATGATTAAGACCCACGTTCTGAATGGTTTTAAAAGCAGTTTAGCTGGTTTTGAAAAAACCTTACCTTGTCGAAGTTGTTTGTGGATTGATATTAATCTGCTTTGAAGTCATTCTCGAACTAGCCAAGTGGCTTTTGCCTTGAACCAGGCTAAGCTGCTTTCAAACTAATATACTAATCTCCATAAAGAAGTGTGCCCCCTTTCTAATAAGTTAACTCTATTTTTTCAAACTACATTTGTCTTTAAATGTGTCATAGATTTGTTTAAGTTAAAATTTCCTGATGGATAAAAGATTGTAATAGACTTATGCTTAAAAGAGAATATATTTTTTTAAATAAACAGATTTTGAAGATGCTGCAATTGCAGTGACATAACAATAACTACCAAACTAAATAGGTATACAATTTGAAACCTAGAAACTACTGTTAATTATTTAATATAAAGCAGTTATGAATTTCTTTTAACAATTTATCCAGATTCCATAAAGATGCCATGCTATCTTAAGAGCTAATTATTATGAGGCGTTCTGCACCAATCTCTTCATGTGGAAACTTTGACAAAGTTGTTATATACCTATATTTTATGTTTGAGCAATCTAATAGGGCACTCCTTTTGTATTTTTCTTAGATGCCTGCCTTCCTGAAAAGATAAAATGTAATACACTCGAAAGTTTTTCAGACGCATTTCGCGGAACAAAATAACGAACGTTACTATTACATAAGTAAGCTCCAGCCTCATCTCATTTTTTCCTATTCGTATTAGGTATACGAATTCTTCTCTTACAAGATTAATCTCGCAGAATCAAGCAACAATACTCGCAAACCTTGAATTTTCTTAAATTTATTTCTACAACATTTTGCAATTTGAAACTATTATTCGCGCTACTGAAACTCAAAGTAATCAAAATTAAATGTCGAGGGCATATAAACCGAACATATACACTGTAGTTTAATTGCTGCTATCGAAATAAATGTTATCCCCAGCTATGTACGTATATACTTGAACCTTTAGATAAGTACTAGGAAAATAAGGATTTTATTGGCGGATATAAACAGGAAACGTGTCTCTAATTTGAAATTATAACTAAGAGGACGATGTAATAAAACTCACTAAACTGTATAAAGAGAGAAATATATTGTAGGTATCTAGTCCGTTAGATCGTGTTGTCTCAGCTGCTAGCTAGGCCCTTTTGTAACTTGATCCTTTGATAATGCAACAGTACCTTGCTCGTCTACTACTCGCTTGATAGTCGCTTGTACTTCGTTATCCTGTTCTAGGATGAGCCGCTTCCTGTAACATCTACGTAAAGAATCGTATCGTTAGTATTTAATTTAATGCTTCTTGCGTATCTGCACGTTGTAAAAGAAAGTTAGAACATGACACCAGTCTGCAACGAGTAGACAAACATGAAAACGTACTCATATTTCAACAATAAACAAGAAATTGTAACTTGTAATATATATCTTCTATGATTTATAGCAAGTTTATATTCAATACATTTTGGCACTATCATTATAAGTACTACTTACGCAAGATAATGTCAGAAAATTCAAAAAACACATTTCTATATATAAGAATAATCTGACAAGCAGAACAGTTTGAAAGCGACTTCAACTGCATCCACCACCTCTAAAAATGTATACTTTTTCAGTTCATATTAAAATATTCTCTTTGCATTAACTTTACTTATGCATTCTACTGGCTACTGCTGACCCCCAAAACATCCAGAGGACTGCTATATCTACCTTGACAAATCAAACATCACGAAATCTTATCAACTAGCCATGCCTATCAACAAATAATCTAAAGAAAAAAAGTTTCTTGGATATTACCTACTTATAATTCTCGTTTGTAATGTCATAAACAAAATAAAACATATTTAAAATATAATTCTAATATAACCATAAAAGTAGAATTATGTTACATTGTATAACATAATATAACTACAAAAATTGCTACGTAAGTACTCTAAAGTAGGACGACATAACTTTGATTTCGAAAACATTAACTTTATAAAAAAAAGAAACTAATTATCAAAAAGGATTGATTTATGAAATGAATAACAAGATTTCAGTATAATTTATAATAATTCAGTCTGAAAAACTGAAAATTTATTAATTTCAATATACACATCTGCACTAACTAATGTGTTAAAACATTGTTTTGTTCATATTTATGCGAATGATACGCAATTGTATCTATCTTTTAAACCCCATGAATGGCGGTCTGCCGCGGCATTAATTAACGAAGACCTATCACTACTAACTAATTTTTTGGGAGGCCGGATTCTTGTGAAGAGCTGGCGCAGCTGTTTCGGGTTAGTATTGGGGATCAGGAAATTCCGTTAGTTAAAAAAGTTAAGAACTTAGGTTTATTCCTTGACAATTCCTTTCGATTTCATGACCAAGTTACGAAGTATATTAAGGCAGCTTATTCAAATTTAAGGCAATTGTACGTACATAAAAATAGTTTAAGTATAAATATTAAGAGCAAATTATGTGAAGCGTATGTATTGTCACAGTTCTCTTATTGTTCAGCTGTGTACCATCCAGCTATTGATGTGGCTACTAGCGTTAGAATTCAAAGCGTAATTGAGAACTCATGCGTGCGCTATATATTTGGCTTGAGGATGATCATGTTTCACAAAAAGTTCGAGAATTCGGGTGGCTCAATATGTATAATAGACGGGAATTACACACGATTTGTTTATTTCATAAAATAATTCTTTTTAAATGTCCACCGTACTTATATTTCAAAATATCCTATCGCTCCGATGTGCACAATATTACGACAAGATTTAGGGGTCTA
>SMLS01062396.1:0-15145 GCA_004785975.1 Popillia japonica | reverse complement strand
TTATGCTGCTTCTTTTAGTTTTCTTCTTTTACAATGTTTGTCTCTTGTCAGGATTGTCGCTTTGTCCCATTCAATCCCTTGATCTTCTCCCACGTTTTGCCAAGCTTGATTTTTCCGTTTTTCCTACTCAAATCAATTTTCGGTGTTCTTTAATTGTGACTTGCATGGGTTTGCTTGTTTCTCCGATGTATTTTCTTTATTGTTCCTATTGCTGTTTTAGCATTCTACTTGTTGCCATATAATGAATCATCCATGAATCATCCATACTTCAAAAGTATATCAGATGATGAGGGTAAAGCAATCATGTCAAGGTTTTAAAAATCTAAAAATATTGGTGGATGTAAGATAAGTGCTTACTTCTAACTAATTCTTACTTAACTAATACAGATATGACATATCAAATGCTTTGGAATAATGATATTTTCAAAAAAATGTTGAAGCAATAATGAAAATCTATGTAGGTAGGTACATTGAAAAGTAAATGAAAAAAAAATTAAATTGGTCCTTTTTTTCTTTTCCTGTGCTTATGTACTAGCTGACACAAGAGGATTCACCCCCTTTAGAGACGTTAAAACCCTATTCATTTGACGGTGGATATAGTTTCTATTCTTTTTTACATTTGGCAGGAGACAGCTACCAAATTTATTGTGTTTCAAGACGGAGAGTTATTACTACGAGAACCTCAATGTCAATGGACTAGATCATAAATCACCTGAAGGGCCACAAACAAGCCGTTTACTTGGAAACATAGGCAAGAGATAACGTCGAAGAAGAGCCACCAGTATTGATCCGAAAATGGGCGACACAACTGATCATTTCCCGGCGGTCCCTATGAAGAATTTGACGACCAAAATTTGAAAGTATTTCTGCACAAAATTCAGATGGTTAGTGCCAGTCGATCACTAAATCCGTATGGCCTAACAAAGTGCCTGATTCGTTCCCTAATTGATGATGATCAACAATTCCCGTGTTCTTTATGAGACATCACTCTTAAAGGCGATTTTATGACGTGCAGTTTAATCATAACCGTCATTGGCAAACGGTACCATATCGAGCTGGTTCCTAGTACCGAAACTGAATAAGTTGAGTCCATGGAAATTTTAACAAACATTTTTTTCAGGCCACCTGATTAGAGGATTTTAGATAACCAGCAAGATAGCTTAATCTGACAACTCTAAAATACTTTTTGTGGAGTCACTTAAAGGGGCTGGCGTATGTAATCAAGGTAAGTGCCCCTTATCTCTTGAAGAAGAACATTCGCCAAGATATAGAAAATCTAACCCTGGAAATTTGGATGTAATGCCATAAAAAGAGCAACAATTTGCACCAACTCTGATGGTGGTCACCCATTAGGTAATATTTTGAGAAAAAGCAGCAGCATATTTTTGGGCCTTCTTGAACTATATTCTTGCGCATATCTTTTGTATTTTACAATATTTTTAAGTTTGTTGAATTCTGACTTAAATTCAGCATTAAATGGACTACTATCACATATGTATGTTGCGATTTGTAACAGCTTCTGGTTAGTGAAAAAATGTTTCAAATACGGTTTAAGTAATAAACTTATAGAATCAAAAAGGCATACAATTTTGCAGTTTTATTCCTTTTTTATTACTTATTTACTAGTTATTGCTCCACTGTGTGCCAAATTATATGAAAATTCGTATCGTAAGCAACATACATACATCATTTCAGAGAATTTGCTATTGTACTGCATCTATTCACATATATAGTATCACGCTATTGTACTTGCGAGTTTACATAACTTTTACCCTGTCAATTATCTACGCAAACAAATTGTGCAGGTGCTTGAAAACAACATATACCTCTATCGAAGGTATAATCTGTTTTATAGTTGGAATAAAGCTGCCTCAGTGTTCATACAGCGAATAACAATGGTAAATTAGGGCGCTTGTAAGGATTGAGTGATCCCTCTTCTAATACATTATGTTACATAATAGTAGCCAGGAGCCAAGATACCTATCAGACTTCGTATTAACCGCAGATCCCACGCAATCGAGAAACAGGTTACCTTCTTCAAAAATAAACGTAGTGACATATTGTGTCACAAATATCAATCTGTCCAATACAAAATGATATGAAATTTTCGAAAATGTATACAAAAATAGTCAAAAACGGCTAATATTTAATTATTCTTAATTAGGAAGACGTGTACTGTAGCACATGCTTATAAGTATTTGATTTATTTATGTATTAATTTATAAAAAGAAATATTTTTTCAATTCGTATATGTATGCTAATCCTATGCTAATAAGTGGTGGAGGCGCCGCAAAACTTCTAGAAATAGTGTCCCGCTAATGTTAATAATAAAATAATGAATGAATAATAAATGATGCTTTATATTTCCAACCAATTACATGTTGACAGTTTATTTTGTTTGGGAATCTCTAGAAGACATTTTTTTTAGACAAATCCTTACCATCACTTTGTTTTCTTAAAATGTACTGACTGAAATGTAGAGAAAAGTTTATATTTACATTTTTATGTTGAAACTTTGAATTGTTAGTATTACAGGTATGAACAAGTATAGGTACCAAAAAACTAATTAATTTTCACTAAACTAAATATATTCCACCAATATATTCCACCAATCCTTGGATTTGCATCAACTTATTGACCCAGGCAAGATTTTCTATGACCCAGTTGCACTGCAGTGTTATATTTAGGAAACCATGCAACAAGGGTTCAGCTGTTACATTGTTTGAGGCAACTGGAATGTAATACATTGTAATAAGTACTTGTAAACATGGAATTTTATTGCTTGATATATGAACAAAAGAAGATTTAACCAACTTTGTGATTATTTATTTTACTAGTTCGTAAACTAATTTCAACAATTTACAATAAATAAGGAGTCATCACATTGGCAACTAAATGAATAAACATAAAAAAAATCAATTAAATATTACATATACATTAATACTACATTATATTAGTATTACATTACATTAATAATACAAAATTGACACCTTCATAATAATTTCAATAAATTCATGTTTTTAAGAAAATATGAACTCTTTAAAATGGAGATTTGTACAAAAAAAGAATAGTTTACTTAAAAAAATATTCATTATCTCTTAATTTTGCGGCGAAGTGTATTTTCATATAATGAATAAATATTTTATTAAATTATATAATATCCTTTTATGACCAATACTTTTCGCCATCTTTCATCTTTCTGACAGTACCATGATTCCACGCTTATCAAATTCTTTTTGCTGGCAAAAAAACTGAACCAGATGATGTTTGATAGCCTCATTTGAAGTAAAGGCTTTGCCTTCTAAAAGTTTTATAGAGGCAGGACAAATAATAGTCAGAAGGTCCCAAATCTGAAAAATATGGTAGGTGTGGCAGTATATCCCATTCAAGCTTCAAAAGGGTTGTGTTGTCCACTAGCTAAAAAACGATTCATATTTGTTACTCCATGATCTCTTGCATTTAACATTGTTATAAACAATCCACTTTTTGTCACCAGTGATAAAGCGCTTCAAAAATAGATTATTTTTCGTGACGTTTGAAAAACAAATCACAGACGTCAACGTGATGACGCCCATTTCTTTCCGTGAGGACATAAATATCCCATATGTCAACCTACGAGGTTTGATTAAACCTTGCAGAATGTGGTGGGTGAAAACTTTGCAATCCAGTGTAAAGTTAAACTTGAAAACACGATTAAATCATATGCAGGGGAAAAAAACCGAAAGTACTTACTGAAAAACCCAATTCAAATCACAGATGTATGAAGAAGAAAACTTTCTCAGAAGTTTTGGAAGTCGATTGTGACTAAGAGACTAAATGTATTCACAATAGATTTAATCTAGTTGCTAGCTACATGCAATCACAAGTTTAGTTATAATTTTAAGAGGGAATAGATGTGATAGAATTTTAAATACGAGGGCTTTCTGCAATTTTAAGCATCCCCAGTAATATACACATGCACAAACTTCATACATATTCTGCAGCTGATTCATTTTCGATACTCACCATTGCAATCTCGCTTATTATTGGAGATAGACGGCAGGTTTGAATTTGGCAAAGTTTCTAAATTTTGTGGTTAGTATGATTCCGAAACGAAAGTAGATTGTATTTCGATTTGATTAATAAGAAATACATAGCATTATCCCGTTTCTCTTCGTTGGTGAACGATTTTTGCGTTACTAATGCAACGATAATTGACAGTTCGTAATTCCATGGCTACCTTATTTAACATCGAATTTCATTTTCGGGATACTCAATTGTAAGCGATTGACAGTTCGAAATTTCATAGCTACCTACTTTATTTAATCTCAAATTAGATTCTTTGTCAATTAACACACAATATCAAATTTTGTTTGCAACATATGACACATGGTTGAAGTCAGAAAAAGAAAATCTTTCTAGCTGTGTTAAAATCCAATATGGCGCCCATAAGAAATAATAAAGTTGATGATGATCTAAAGAAAACGAAAGGCCGTATAAAAATTTTAAATACGCCATGAGAGAGAGGAGCAAAAGTGGCCTTGAGAATGTGTCTTTAGTTTTTCTCTGGAAGACCAAATAAAAGTGCTACAAGCTAAATAAGAAAATGAGATTTTTCAGTTTTTTTCAAATAACACGAACGTCATTTGTTCTAAGTCTATTCTCTTTTCGGGATCATAATAACCACAAAATTTAGCAACTTTGCCAAATTTAAACCTGCCGTCTATCTTCAATAATAAGCGAGATCGCAATGGTGAGGTTCAAAAATGAATCAGCCTGTATAGGTAAACCCTTTTATATTACATAGTTTTATACGTTAATAGAAATCATTTTGTACTTTAATTACAATGGCCTCTACCTTTTCTCCTTTTATTCCGGGGAGAGCACGTGAGATTATACCGTATTGTAAATACATCCCCTATTGTGCTACTATATCATATGCTTGTAACATAAGGAGTGTTAAGTTACTGTCAAATGTTTCAAAGCCTTATTTGAAATATGTGTACTACCTTCCTGACATATATGTAATTCCATTTCTTATTAATAATAATACTAAATGCATAGAACATTGTGTGTATACGATATTATGTAGTAGGTACAGCTGTATTATGATGTTTGCATAATATTCCGAGGAGAAGGAAAAAACGAAGAGAAAACATCATTACGATTAGATATTTCATTTCTAGGGACTTTTGGCTTTATCAACTGAAGCCAGCTTTACATTATTTATCAAAATATGTAAATATCTGTTGAAATCCTCCGCCATTCTAATTGGTTTGGGCATTGTCATTGATAATTTTTAATTGAGACGGTGGTACACAAATACCGCAATAAAATATAATCAACTGTCAATGATGACAATTAAAGAACCGCCACCAACACTTTTTAACATGTAGCAAATTGAAAGTCCGATATTTAAAAAATCTATAGAAATTCATCAGTAGAAGTGAATAGATGTAATGTTTGCTTAAAATTCCACAATCGCAACACAGATTTGGCAAGAGCGTGTAAGTAATATGATCTAACACCTTTGGTAGATATGGTTACGTATGTATGTATACTGCGGACGAACTTGAGTCAAATAACCTTGTTAAGGGATGCTTTTTGGATCTGACCAAGGCAATCTACAAACTGCACTGAAACTTGTAGATCCCTTGGTTTAGATAGATAGATAGATAATTTATTCATGTTTTATGCCAAGGGCATTTACAATCGTCAGTACAAATATACATGTGATGGGAAAATTACGTACATATGTATGTATATAAAATTAATAGACGTTAGACAGTACGCTACAGATTAAAATTAATATTTAAAAAGGGTTAGATCGGTTACATAAAAAATGATGATGGTGGAGGTGTGTGCATGTACTCAATAGTAGAATAAAAACAATTAGCAAGTAAATAAGTTTTTTGCGCTTTTTAAAACCTCTACACTATAGTTAGCAACGGTAGCAGGTAAATGGTTGTAGAGTTTGATATTTAACGAACTCTTGCAGATCTATCATAACGAAAACCCCTCTCTCTCTTATTTTATTTGCATTTCTAGTTTGATAGCTATGAATGCATGCATTTGAAGGTAGTTGTTCTTTTATTTCATGGATATCGACCAATTGAAAGTAAATATATAAACTAGAGAGTGGGAGTACTTTAAAAGACTTGAAAATTGACTTACAATGTTCTCTGCACCCAACACCGGCAATTATTCTAATCGCTCGCTTCTGTAATCTGAAGGCACGCATTGCATGTGAGGACCCTCCCCAGAGAACTATAGCGTAGCTTATGTGACTGTGGAATAGTGAGTGATAGAGCGACAAAAGTGTGCTCCCATCTATCAAATTTCTAAGTCGCCTCAAAACACAAATAGAACAAGACAATTTACCACACAATCTATTAATATGAGGGTCCCAAGACAATCTGTCATCTAAGGTGACACCCAAAAGAGTGGCTACCCCCAACTATCCCCACAAACAGCTGAAAAAGTCAAGGTCTGCGTTTTAGCCGGGTTTAACTTCAGCTTATTAGCAGAGAACCATTTCTCAGCCTTGGAGCATAGATACTGTGTCGCATTTGTCAATAGGTTCCTGTTCATTACAGAAGAAATCAGTGTGGTATCATCCGCAAACAATATGCACCCATCCGGCGTTAAATAATCAACTAAATCGTATATATAAACGATAAACAAAAGGGGTCCCAAAACGGAACCCTGTAGTACTCCATGACTGACCGACAATGGGGCAGCTCGTTACCAACATTGACATACTGAGTGCGGTTAGTCAAGTAAGATCGTATTAATTCATTAATATTTCCACGTATTCCATAACGGTATAACTTATGAAGAAGGGCTGCATGATTAACACAGTCGAAAGCTTTACTAAGATCGCACATCGTGACTGACAGGTGAGCGCCCTCTTCCAGACCCTCTACCACATCAACCCTAGACACAGTTTGAACTGTCGAGCGATGAACACGAAATCCATATTGATTGCTACTAAAGACTAGATTTTTCTCAAAAGATTTGTTAAACCATTTTTTAATTAAAATTTCAAAAATTTTTTCTCAGGATAGGAATAATAGAAATTGGACGATAATTGTCCATATTGTTTTTGTCGCCTTTCTTAAATATTGGAACCACTCGAGATGCCTTAAAAATATTGGGAAAAAAACCAACCTCAACACACTTATGAAATAGAAGTGTCAACGGTTCAGCAACGTACTTTAACCCGAGTCTTAAAAGTCTAGCAGAAATGTCATACATATCAACCACATTTATATTTTTAATATCGAGAATTCTGTTGGCAACCTCATCGGGCAATATTGGTTCAAAAAACATAGAACGGCAATTACTACTGAAGCAAGATTCATTACTAGGCACATCAACATTTGAAGTTATGGTTTTGATAACATTCTGAGCTACCGACACAAAATAACTATTGAATTCATCCGGACTAAATCCACATTCATGAAGATCGATTTTTGTCTTATACGCTCATAATTAATTAAACGCCAATTATCCCTAGCCATGTTATTAGAGGCAGTCAAATACTGGGCATAAGACTCTCTTTTCGCTGCTATAATTGACTTCCTATATTCCTTCAAAAGTGCTCTCTAAAGTTCTTCACCGCCAGCATCCCCGTTAACTTCATTAATAATTTTCACGGTCTCCAATACACTTCTCTTATGTCTCAGATCATCATTATACCAACAAACTGGGGTTTATTACTTTCTTATAGTGAAAATCATAATTAATATTAGTGGACAAGACATCAACCAAAGAACTTGCAAAGCAATTCAAAGATAATGTGTCATACTTTTGTGGGTCAATTAAGTTCCAATCAAATTGATCAAGACAACTCAGATAATTACGTACAACTTCATTAGAGTAACACGTTGATAGTTCCAAGAAATATTCGAAATTGGAGCTGGTAATTTTAGGGTTAACACTGTGGTCCGACAAGTAAAGTTCTACGGTCCTAGTTATAGTTCTGGTAATCGGTCTTTACTTAAAGATAACATTTATCTGATCTTCTTAACCCTGCTGTATCCAACTTCAATGTTCTTCTTCTCTAGGACTCATCTGTCTGTGAGCATATTTTTCTTGGCTGCACTTGCTATTAGGATTTTCCTAGTTCTATATCCATTCTTTTTCAACCCGTTTGTTACATGTAGAGTCTCCTCTGGCAGGTTCTCTGAATGACTAATATTCTTGTTCTTGTAGATTTCCTTGGTTTTTAGATCTAGTAAACGATCTTTACTTACCATTTGTTCGATCTAATATCCTTGTTTTTTTTTTTGTTGCAAGTGGTGGTACGATCTAACATGTAGATATCTGTCTGTATGAGTCTTCTTTCTACGAAGCTCAGATCCCGGTACCGCTACGTGGACAAGACACATTCATATTATGGCCAAGTGGAATGGAGGCACGAAATTACTTCAATCACATAAACAAATGCCATCCTCAAATTAATTTCACGATAAAAATTGAGGAAAATGGCTGTCTAAGTACCTCTTCTTGGATCTACCGGTAAAAGGCGAACAGGACAAGTTACGTCACATAGTCCATGGAAAGAAGATGTTTTACAATGACGACACGGCAAAACCTAAACGAAATCACTTCAATTATTCAATTTAAACCATACTTGTTCGATGTTTCTCCTCCAGATTCATAATTGACAATTTTATGTTATCATCAAACATACTTGGCTTTGTTAAAACGCACATATTCTATTCATTAATATTGAAGTTAACGATAGCATTTGGACAACAATGTATAATAAAAAAATCCTCATATTAGGTATGTATTTACCTTTTATATCAATTTTTATGTATCAGAAATATTTCTTACATTTGCCAATGTATAGTTACTAATTCTGAAGGTATGAATGTAGGTATATCTATGACATACCTATTTCATGTACCTATTACATTACTGTTACGTTTTAGGGTTTTAAATAATCTTCAGGCGATAATATTTTCACAGAAGTATTTATTTAAACTAATTTAACACTTAAGAATTACTTGGTAACGTAGAACACTAACTAAACTATTTATTTCAACTAACACAAATTTATATGCACGTTTCGTATTTATATTCACAGCGTCCGTTCTAATTACGCGCTGGTTCAAGACTGTCCCGCATACGAGATTGTCACCCTTATATACATAAAATATAGCTTCTAGAATTCTCTACACTAAACTAGACTGTTCTAGAACGCCCTCTCTAGAATGTCTCCAGAAAAACACGCGAACCATCCATATATCATAATTACAGTGCACTGCATAATCCATTTTAAACGGCTTTGTCGCTAGATGGCGCCATTCGTAACATTACTATGAATATTTTAAGTTTTCTTTACGCACTTGCACCAGCCAGTCATTAGTAAATTTTATTAAGTGTTGATGTTTAGAGGATGGTAGTAGTTATAATTATCGTCATATAAGAATAAAATATACCTAATGGTAAGTACTTAAAGCTTTTAAATTTAATTCGTTAACTTTTTAAGTTAAATTAACTTTATGTAGAAAGAAAGTTAATTTAACTTTATTTCATGCATAGATTAACTTTATTTCTACATAAAGTTAATTTAACTTATAAACTTTTGTAAAACGTTGATTAGTAATCTAACGATTATATTTGTTTGTGTGTCTAACCTTGATCGACATTTTTGTAGCTACTTAGGCTGAACAGAGAACAGTGAGTACATATTTTGCATCTTGATCAGGTAGTTATCTTGTTTCTTTCTTTTACTGGAAACGCAGTTAGTCAACGGAACTATAAAGTGTAAATTGCGTTTTGTTTATACAGGCTGATTCATTTTCAATCCTCACCATTGCGATCTCGCTTGTTATTGAGGATAGACGGTATTACGTTTAAATTTGGCAAAGTTTCTAAATTTTGTGATTATTATGATCCCGATAAGAAAGTAGACTTAGAACAAACAACGTTTGAGTTATTTGAAGAAACCTGAAAAATCTCATTTTCTTATTTTGCTTGTAGCACTTTTATTGTGTCTTGTAGAGGAAAACTACAGACACATTCTCAATGCCACTTTTGCTCCTCTATCTAATAGTGTATTTAAAATTTTTATACGACGTTTCTTTTTCTTTGGATCATCATCAACTTTGTTATTTCTTATGGGCGCCATATTGGATTTCGACGCAACTAGAAAGATTTTCTTTTTCTGATTTCAACTGATTTCACCCATGTATCATAATATGTTGAAAATAAAATTTGATGTAGTGTGTTAATTGATGAAGAATCTGATTTGAGATTACGTAAAAGGTAGGTAGCTATGAAATTTCGAACTGTCAATCACCTAAAATTGAATATCGCGTAAATGAAAATCGATGTTAAATAAGATAGCCATGGAATTACGAACTGTAAATTATCGTTGCGTTAGTAACGAAAAAATGGCGTTCACCAACGAAGAGAAACGAGATAATGTTATGTATTTTTTATTTATCAAATCGAAATACAACAATAGCGAGTACAATTATTTACAATTGTAGCCTAAACCACTGCAAACATACCATTTTTCTAGACCTTGACAGAAATTTAGAAGATTTTTTGAATATAATCATCTGATCAGATGAATCGAAATTTACTAACTGACCGGCTAGTAGTGCGCTCGCTGCCCCAGTCCGGCCGTACTAGGTTCGAACCCTAGTATGTTCTTGAATTTAGTTTTCTGTAGTTTCCCAGATTGAAAGACAACATCTTAAGTCGGTCCACAACCGCAGGCATAATAATAACTCATGGCCAGCTGATGGCCCCTGTAATTGGCCCAAGTTGTTGGCAATGTGAAGGCATGAATTATTATTATTATTATGGTGGAATGTTTAATCGAACTACATCAGGGTATCATTCCAAATATCTTGTACTCGCTATTGTGGTATGTATTTTAGTTCGTTGACTAAAAAATAATTAACATATCTTGTTTCTTTTTGCCTCTCTTCTCACGCCATTTTTCCGTTACTAATGCAAGTTCAGTTCAAAATTCCATGGCTACCTTATTTAACATCGAATTTCATTTTCGCGATACTCAATTTTAAGCGATTGACAGTTCGAACTTTCATAGCTACCTACTTTATTTAATCTCAAATTAGATTGTTTATCAATTAAGACACAATATCAAATTTTGTTTTCAACATATGACACATGGTTGAAATCAGAAAAAGAAAATCTTTCTAGTTGTGTCAAAATCCAATATGGCGTCCATAAAAAATAACAAAGTTGATGATGATCCAAAGAAAACCAAATCTAGTGTAAAAATTTTAAATACGCCATTAGATAGAGGAGCAAACGTGGCCTCGAGAATGTGTCTTTAGTTTTTCTCTGCAAGACCAAATAAAAGTGCTACAAGCAAAATAAGAAAATGAGATTTTTCAGTTTTTTTCAAATAACACGAACGCCATTTGTTGTAAGTCTATCATCATTTCGGGATCATAATAACCACAAAATTTAGCAACTTTGCCAAATTTAAACCTGTCGTCTATCTTCAATAATAAGCGAGATCGCAGTGGTTAGGATCAAAAATGAATCAGTCTGTATACAACATACCTATGTATTGTATGTATTGTGTCAGCAGCATAATCAATGTTTTTCATAGCTGATGTGCTGGGTAAATTCGTTTATATATAAAATGAAAAGGATGGGCCCTTAGACGGTACCTTGTGGGACACCATAATTATTTTGCGGAATTGCAGATTATTATTAACCAAAAAGCTTTTGACCAATAATGACAAACTATGTATGTGCCTTAATACCACAACGTTTCAATTTCTAACGCAGTAAACTGTATGGGAGACATGGTCAAATGCCTTGGGCTGATCCAAAAAACATCCCAATCCAATCACAAGATTATTTGACTCACGTTTATCCGCAATAGGTACACTCATAGAGAGCAAAGATTGGACAGTATCTATTTAACAACGTATTGAAAGTGTCCAATCTTTAATTTCCATTATGCCAATGCACCTGTAAGAGAATAGGGACCAATGTAATAGGTCTATAGTTCTTCAGATAATGAATTGTCTCCCTTTTTAAATATTGGCGTTATTTTTGACATTTTCAGACATTTGGGAAAGTGACCATATAGAGGCAGTGCTGGTATAGTGTGGCATTTTCTCGTTTAGCTACATTGCAAAATTCGCATGTCACTGCACAATAGCCCTCAGATGAAAGTATATTTTAGTATTTAAAGAAAAAAAAAAGAGTTTTTTAGCCCTTACGTAACGCTAGAAATATCAAATATTGTTGCTCACACTGTAAAACCTACTACAAACTTCACTCACATCGCGGGCACGATGAGAGAAATGAAAGTACAGCAGAAGTAGATTCCTTCGAACACCCTCATCCTCCACGTATTGAAAGCATGAAATTCAATCATTTTCATTTTAGAAATTGGTATTTTTAAATACGAATTTCTGTGGCTGCCGGCAAATAAGAATCACTGTCGATATCAAACGCAGAAACGGTTCCTAGAATATGAGAATCATCGGGGAAACGGAAAAGTTTCCTTGCATTCGGAAGAAAAACAGCGAACAGCCACGCCAACCAATTCCAAATCAATTAGAATCGAAAGGCGAATATGTAAATTATTGTAAAGTTAAGAACAGAATTTAATTTGCGAGTTGCCGAGACGCGACTGGAAGACGGTTGTAATTCTTGAGATTCTCGGGGACCTTTTCATACAGCAATATCTCAAGATGTCGACCTCCGTGAATTGAAAATTGTAAACCACCCTCGCATTCCTTCCTATTGAACATTCACGCCAATATCAGCAGGACTGATACTATCGGCATTTCCAGTTTCCGCTGCGTCTATACGAGGTGTTGCCGAAAAGTCCATGCACACATTTATTCGTGTGTAGTGGAAATACCTAATGTCAACTCAAACCTACAAATTAGTGAAAAATCTACTGAAAATAAGAAAAAAATTACATATTCTTCCGCTGAAAATTGAATTACACAATCTTGCTGTACAAACATAACGAAATATTTATATTACAAGTTTAGTTTAAAGTATTAGAATTATTATCTTACACACAGACTTATTATTAACTGAACATAATTGACGAACAGTTCATGTCAAGGACAAACAGAGAACCGTTTGCTTCAAACTTCATAATGAATTTGATGCCCTGCGAGAAAACATCTACAGTTTCAAATCAAAAACTTCCAAACCTGTCAATGCTACAAAATTGCAAATAATAAAATACAACTCTTTTAATGAAGCTGCAGAATTAAATTTTGCACTGACTACGTAACTCAATAGGTACAAATCATTACAATCATTATCGGAGTATTAAATTTCCAGGTTGTTCACTTCGTAATTATTACGAGAACACAATAAACATTGAGTACATTTTTACGAACAAATGAATCCAAAATGCAGCTTTTACGAGTTATCGAACACGTACAAATAATGAAATCAATTAAGAAGTCTCGATCTCGCCTGATAACAATTCAAACCCTCCACTGCCGGATTTTAATAGTTGACACGGGAAATCGTGTACCACTTCATTACTGTTTGCTTTTCAGGTTCGTCGTACAATTTGTAGTAAGTAAAATAAATTATTTTGATTTTCGTGAATGAAAACTTCACTCTTCAACTTTCGTTTACTCGTACTACACTCATGTAATACCTAGTTTTTCCTAAAAGAAATAATACTTTGTATTGTGTTTATTTCCATTTATTTTGAAAACAATCCATGTAAATATGCCAATTTATACAAACCCTGCCATCTACAGTCTAATAGCTAATCATGTGGTTTAATTGTAGGTGGCAGGACGACTATTTTATCGACCTCTCCGAGCTAACCACACTACCTAACTCTACCTACCCACCAATTTGTTACAAATTTATTACACTATCCTAGGGGTGCCTGGGTGTCTAGAGTACAAATTACCATTATTAATTAAAAAAATATATGAAACAATATAAATTTTACAAACTTTATTTTATTAAATTACTAAAACTTTTTTAATTGAGCTAATCTATTATTCCTCTGTATCCCAAGTCTCCGAACTCTCCTCCAATATTCCAAAGAATTAGGATCTAATTCCTCTAGTTTTGGCGGAGGTCCCGTTCTTAATGTCCACAACCATTCTGGATATTCACTATCGGGTTTTAGTTCTATATCCTGTCCTTCTTTAAAAATATTTGAACCGCATACAAATTTTACTAATTTATTAGGATCAGTTTCGACAGGTAATATCTTTTTCTCCATAGTAGGGCCTGTTTTACCCATCTTCTTTTTCTTTAACATCCCACCGACCATACTAACACCTTAAATTTATAATGAAATAAAAACCCTGAAGAAGTTGTATCTTGACGAATAGTTACCTGCGGCTTCTTTTCTCGCATAATGATTCTTCGGATGTGCTAATTGGAAGGTAAGTAATAGTTGTCGTCTAATATTCAGAAGTGCAAATGCACTGTTCGTGTTCATTTTGAGAATTAAATGAATTATTTAATTTATATAAACATAACTTTAATTACAAATCACAGTTTGAGGTTATCTGTAAGAGCGTACTTGGAATGTGGAATGGTCTAGTGCTGCCCTCATATAGAAAATTATAGAACTTGAACAAATGTAGTATCCGATACTGGTAATTGTCTAAACTAGGCGGGAATATTCATTTTGAGAACAAGGTAAACCGATTAAAATTGCAAGTAACTTTTCTGACCATGTTCTGTGAAATTTTGACAAACACATTTCAACAATATAACCTAAATGTTGAAACTGGTTGAAACCACACCAATACCACGCTTTTCTTGTCAATTCCATGTTAGTTCATTTCGGTTTGGAACAGTTAAATCTAACGCAGTAGCGCAACATCTTATTAAGAACGGACACCATATTGAAGCAGATATTCTCGAATCGGTAAAAGCAATTCTTATGTCACGAGAACTTGATGTGTATGAAAGTTCCGTCTTGTTTAAAATTCTCTGAAAGGTCGGCCGTTCTTAGAATGTGTTAGTGATTAAATCAGTTTTAGGCATACATTTATTACTGATTTGTAAATACTTTATACAAGGGATGTTATGTAACGTTAGTTGGTAAAATGTTTGATCATTCGTTCTTTTATACTTCTGTTTAGTTTTTTTTCTTTTTTGTATAACGCACTAATATTACTTTTTTGCTTGGATTTTGTTTTTTTTT
>SMLS01062395.1:0-12754 GCA_004785975.1 Popillia japonica | reverse complement strand
CCATACATACTCCTCTTCTTCTGATTGAAAATTTGGTAAAACAAATTCGAGATCCTAGCTGTTATTTATGAATTTTTTGGTCAAAAAACATTCTTTAGCCCAAATCTGACGCTTCTATCGTATTCGGCATGGTCAATTACATACATATCAAAAATTTGAACGAAATCGAACTCCCATCGAAAATTGTCAAAAATCCACATTTTTTCCATACATACCCTTGCGATTTTTGGAAAAAATCTCGACCTCTCCGATTTCGCTAAAATTTTGAAGACGTATGTAATTAACCATGCTGAATGCGAGAAAAGTGTCAGATTTGGACTAAAGGTTTGTTTGTGGCCGAAAACCTTTTTTTCTGCCTTTTGGTAAATCATTATACGAAAGTTTTTTGGTGATAATTCCATTTTTTATGGACTATTTTTCTCTGAATTGCAATTGACAGATAAATTAATGCATTATTTAATAAACAACAATTTGTTTTGCACGGATAACTAGAGTTTTCAATTCTCAATATGTACTATACTACGATATATGTATACCTATCTCGCATATTTTATAAAATTTCATTCGACGGGAGCTATACAATTACGAATCAGATCAATACAAAATGTGATGTATATTCTCGACGGAGTATCGTATATATGTAGGTATAAAAAACGGAGCACAAAAACCCAGAAAAGAAAACAAATCCGAAGCAAAAACTTAGAAGGAACTCCTTTATTTCCCCAGATCATTCTCCTAGAACGGTTAACCTTTATCAAAAATCTGTTGGGCATTCTACACACAGTTACAGAAAAACAATATTTGTACCACAATATTCTAAAAAAGAAAAAATCAAAAAACCAATTTACGACGTTAATCACCCACCTAAATTACGTCCATAATTATCTAATTAATAATAACAATAATAAAAAAAAGTGTTTCTATGCTGCATATGTACATGCGTGTTAAACGTGAAAGAATATTCTGTGGGAGATTGAGCCGACACAAATAAATTAACCGAAACGTATAATTAGGTTAAAAAAAGAAAAAATGTAATGAGATTTATACTAGAGTCGGTCTAACCTATATTTTTATCGCATGCAACTGTTCGGAACAGTCATCACCCGACGCTAACTCACGTTTTCTCCATGTAAATTACTGTCGCTGTAGATTTATTAGGGAATAAGTTGTATTCTTAATTATCTACGTTGAGGTTGTACAGTAGTGAGTGGAACTATTCGAATGTCCGACATACAATGCGAGCAACAATGATTGAAGCATGCCAAAAGGGTTGAATATGATGACACGAACTATACATAGGCGTAGGAATAATCAACATAACCTCTACATGACTAATACAGTACTTGACAGTAAACTCAAACGCATTATGGGTAAAGTTTTGATAAAATTAGACACAAATATAGAACCAGCACCTTTCAATATTTGTTGCTCGCACTGTAGTTCTTCAATATGACAGATGTAGCGGTAGATGTGCTTGACAGCTGTCAAAAAAAACATATTTTCTTAGTATACACCAGAAGAAGATGTGAGCGTAAAGGGACAGCTGGTGGTTTTGCACCATAATTTGTTCTGATTAATGGAATTTGGAAAAATATGAAGGAGTGAATATGGAAGGAGTCATCCTCTTCCTAGATGGTGGAATGGAATGGTGGACCAAGATAAAGGCTAATACTTTCTCCCCCCCCCCCCCCCCCCGTTCATTTCCCCTTCCACAACTTGTTTTGAATCATGGAATTTGGAAAAATATGAAGTCACCTTCTCCCTAGGCAGTGCACATATTTTCACTCCTCTTGTTATGCTCTAGGAGCAAAATTCCACTTGAGTGACAGGTTTTTTTGTTGGATAGTCCCTTGGAATTCTAACCATTAAAGATTGAAGCCTGAAAGATGTGCGTAGAATTTTGCTGATACATATTGGGAACTGCTTTTTGTGCAGCTTCCTCTGAAAGCTTCATTCCCAAGAAGAGCTTGGTTTGCCTCATTCGGAGGAACGTTACATAATCCAAGAAGTGGTACAAAATTTATTGAAATTCGGGATTGCATTGCTGAATATCAGAGGAAGAGTCTTTGCCATCTATGCTCCACGCAAATTCGAGCACTTTCCTCCTTATTCCAGCATTTCCTAATTGATAACTTTCAATTGGGGATTCGGTTAAACTCACCCAAGGAAATCCCAATAATTCTACAAATATAGCTACAATATTTGGTGATGGTCCAAAGATTTTGGTTTTTTGCGTGGCCTGGTTTGGATATTTCCTTGCCTAGTCTTTAAATAAGTATTAGATTGTTTGGGTTCCGCAATAGTGTCATTCCTCAATAATCTTTTATTGTCAAAAAGTTCTATGGAAAGAAGAACTATATGGTGCATCTAGAGCCATGAACATGATAGGTGAAAGACCAATGTGGCTTGCCCTTGAAAGCTTCATTTTTTCATATATTTTTGGTAATTAGTGACAAAACAAAAGAAACAAGACATTGTTAATGTTAAAAAGGAAATATTGACGGAAGAAGCAATTTGCGGTAGTTTTCTTTGAAGTTTCAACCCCCTCTAGGGTTTTTCTTTCAAGACAATGACTTTTGTGCTGGTTTTGTTGGGCAAAATATGATTTAAACTTATTGAAGGTAGAAGGGAACACAGCTGCAAACCTGGTCAGGGAATGTAGACACGCTGTATAAGCAGCATATGATTTATAGTCATTAGATGAGTCAGACATCTCGCTATGACTTTCTAAACCTAATAAAGCTCTTCAACCTTTACACAGTCCGGTCCGACGTGATGCATGATTCAACCAATCACTGTATATCCTACCCGGCTTATACAGCGTGTCCATAATGAGCGACTATAGTCGTAGCCTTGTTTCTTTTCTCACAATCACTTTTTAGAGCTCCTATCTTCAATTTGTAGTAAAAAACTTTGTTCCAACATCACTTGTCTGGTGTGAAAATAAATTTCCCGTCTTAAACATATATCGATGCGTCAGCCCTACATAAACTTCAACAGCTGC
Source organism: Popillia japonica (assembly GCA_004785975.1). Taxonomy (NCBI): domain Eukaryota; kingdom Metazoa; phylum Arthropoda; class Insecta; order Coleoptera; family Scarabaeidae; genus Popillia; species Popillia japonica. The sequence goes on along the minus strand of SMLS01062395.1, from coordinate 9,750 downwards.
GTGTAATCCACGCTCCATCTGACTTTTTACCCAATGCACATCAATACATCCCGTGTTATTTATCATTATCCACTCGGGACTTGACAACACCGCCGGTAAGAGGGGTAAAATCTGTCTGCAAACTGTAATAAATTCAACATTGCGGTGCGCAAGGAGAGATACGTGTTTTTGAGGGGGAGGGGGTATAATAGGGGCCCATCGCACACGCCTAACCCAAGGGTTCTCTCGTCTGTTCCCACATAAATCTGCCGAACGCGTGCGGTGCCGTGTTCGTCCTCCGTCCATTTCTGCAAACTCCGAAGTTTCTCCCTTCACACTAACCTACCGACCGACAACAACAACAGCAACATCCAACAATCCCCCGACAACAGCATCGGAGGAACGCACCGACATAAATCCGATGAATACGCACTCGGTACGAGTAGGTATAGGTTAGGTTTTAGATGAAGGAAAAGTGCGCGTTGTACAGCTCGCTGTGTTCCGGTTCTGGTGCAGGCAGCCTTGGCTTGTACTGGTAGATTTATCGTTTGTTAGGTTACTAGAACGGAAGAGTGGTGGTGGAAGATATATGTATTTAGGTATTATATAAAGTAAAGGTGATGGACGAATTATGTTTGAAATTTATTTAATTATCCTGCTCGGTTTAGCCTTTTCCTTGACCCATTTTACACTTCCGGTTTCACGTTGTAATCGTCCTGTATACAGGGGGTTAGGGCAAAATCCTCGCCAAATTTTGTTGAATACAACATTCAATCTATGCTTTTTTGGAATAATTGCTGCAGTCTCCACGACTGGACTTCATACAGCCCCCAGGAGTTAGATCAGGGGATCGTGATGGCCATTGAGCTGGTCCGTTTGGATCAATCCATCGGCCACCACCATATGCTGTCTTTAAACAATCAATGACACTATGAGAATAGTGGAGTTGGAGCACCACCATGCTTAAACCAAATCATTTGCAAATTGGGAAGCGGAATATCTTTTAGAAGCTCATTTTACAAACGATATTCCTGAAAGGCTAAGTGAGAAAAAGAGAAGAGACCAATGAGGTTATCCTCAAGAAGACCACATCAGACTCTTAAAGAAAAGATATTTTGGTAATGTGTAGTTACAATGGCGCATGCCATTTACTCTCAGACGTCATACAATTGAGTCAAACGTTTAACGATTTATTATTCTTCGGTTGGAGCATTTTTCAACCATGCCATTTCGATTTACTTCACCATAAGTCAAAATGAGGCCTATTCCTTCTTCTATGGACATGAATTATTCCACTTCGGAGGCTGGTCAGAATCTCATTGCTGGCCAACTTTTAATATTACACAAGAATGTTTCTAGCAAGATTCCTTTAAATGGAACAGCAAAACTCCATTTTGCAAATTGAAGGAATGAGTATTTTGTTCCTATTTTCAAAAAAAGTCAGTGGAAAAATATTCAGTGGAAATTCTAATCAGCTTGAAAGCTTGAAAGGTACCGAAAGAATTGTGGCAATAGATACTGCGAATAGATTTGTGTGCAGCTTGTTCCAAAAACTTAGTTCCCAAAAAGAGCTTCGTTTTTCTCATTTAGGGTTAGAGTTTGCTTAAATGCTTCATATGTAGTGGGATATACCTAATAAGTAGTAGAAACTAAATAGATTTATCTTCTTATCCAGCATTTTCCACATGACAATTTTCAATTAGGAATTTTTAGTATTCTTCGGTTGTAGCATTCCTCATATCTTCTTAGGGCAACCACGCCATTTCCATTTATTCTACCAAAAGTCAAAATCGTGCCTGTGTCTTCTGTAGAAGTGAAAGAATTTGTGCTGTCAGCCATGCTAATTGCAAATTGGATTGCCTCACTGTATTCACGAGCATGAGCACATTAACTGGAGTTTCTTCCTTTTCCTTGCAGAATCTGCAAATAGGCTTTCTTTGCTAGTTCTATGAGATGATCGGTCAGAAAACCTACTATCATTTTGACAGTTTTCCACTCACACTGTACTCAGCAGGTCTTTAATAGATTCAGGTCTCTGCTCTTTGAGGAACTCTTTTGCCTGTCTTGATCTTGGTGATTTTTACCACAATTCCGTGGACTTGTTATGTATCCATTCGATGATGGGCTTTCTGATTTGTGATTTGGTGGTGCCCAAGGATGGGTTAGCCTTGATAAATCTTGTCTGGTCTGACTGTTTGTTGCTTTATTTTCCATCATGTCTTTGTGGCTGGGTACACCTCTGGGAACTCACCTCATTTAAGGCGCTTATGCAATCCTAAATTAGAACTAATCATAGATAGATTATTACCTATTGCGCACACCAGCGATATTCAAATGTTTTAAAGCTTCGCCACACCTAAAGACTGCGGAATTCCGTAATAGAATCCCCTGTTATATTGCATCAAACAATAACGTAACGGTATTCCGCGAGTAAACGCATTCTAAATCTCATAATATTCATATTTACCCCCCAGGCAGGCATCCGCAAACCTTTGACCTTATACATCTACGTCTGTATATAGATATAGAGATATACCTAAACCTTAAAGAAGAGCGAAACAAACGTACACCACCGACAAGAGCGCACAAAACAAATAATTATAAATAATGAGGAGGCCAACGTTAAAAGGGCAATATAAACCTCACCTCCCAGCTTTAGATTAAAGGTAGCCGAATGGATGAGAGCGCCCTCCGCGTGGGCGGACGGTAGTAGTTGTAGTGGTGAGCTGAAGCGGATCGAAAGAGGTAAAATGCGAGGGTGGTTCTATTAGGGTGGCGGCTGTGATGAGGACGATGGTAACAAACAAAGTAGTGCATCATTAGCACCATTATATCCGTCTAATTCGGTAAACACGCGACTTTTGTCAGTTGTTTAGGTCTGGTTCGTTTCAGAGACTAGACTGTGTATGTGTAGGTGCAGTCTGTATACTTTGGAATTGAATCCCGCTTCGTTGAAGATAAAATAATGGATTATCCTGTTCAGGTCTGTTATTTAACTGGTTTAGTGCTAACATGATTTATAAATCTTGTACGCCACTGATATGTATGGAGTTGACATGAGTGAAAATGCAGAATGAATTACAGTAAATTTAAATTTAAAAATAAATTAAATCATCCTCCACCGAATCTCCAGCTTAAGCTTCGCTTATATGCGACCAAACAAACGAAAAGATCCTCCGAGGAATTTTTGTTTATTATCAGATTTCTGTTTGGCATGATCTTTGCCACGAAATTTATGGCTGGAAGTCCGCAAACAAGAACGCGAGTTTATTACGATATCGGTGCTGTAAACATTTCGGGAAGTTAGATACAATTATGGAGATTGGATTGAAAGAGGATTCCGTCATAAAAGTGTAGGAACAAAAAATGATACGAAAAAGAAAATAAAGATTTGGTTTTTACTTTGATTTGCAAGAAAGCAGAGGCGGCGCAAATTACATTCAGAATTAGAGTAAATTTACTGTTGATAGAGAAGCCTGAGAAAGGCGGTTCCCTGAAGTGAAACAGCTCCAAAAATATCTTGGAAAAGAAGTCGGTAAACTGGTTCTAATTGTTGGTAATGCACCAACTTATCGCACCGAAGAATTGTTGGTAAGAAAGAATGGCCACTTTACAACAAACAATATTTCAATCTCTTAGTCTGTTATCGAAACCATGAGACGCCATTACAGAAGGCAAGTTTTGAGGAAACTTTTGGCAGAGGGCGAAGACGAAGAAGGAAAGGAAAAGTAGAAAAGGAAAAAAGAAGCTCAAGAAAAGGAAAGAGAAGAGACAGGAGAAGAGGAGGATGACTTGCCATTTAAGAAATTAAGAAACATTCTTTTGGATGCTCAAAAGTTAGTACTGCAGATGTCGGGAAGTGTATTAGGAGAGTTTACCTGATATCATTCACAATATCTTTTGTCAGTACAGATGGTGCTTGATCAGTCTAAGCGTTTTGCAATTCTACGAATTCTCATAAATCTCTAGATCAGCTACTTTACGATGACATTTAGAGGTTTTATAAAGTAGCATCACATCAGGATAATGAGTATTCAAAATTTGAAGAAAAGGCTGAGTTTGCAGCCAGGGATGGGTGGTTAGCAAGATGGAAGAAGCCAGTTTGGTAAGGATTTGTGAAGAAAAAAATGTCGGGATATGCTCCTGCACCAAATGAGTTTGTGACCAAACTAGAAAATATTATAAGTACTGATAAACTCCATCCAGAACAAGTGCACAACGTAGACGAAACTGGACTAAATTTCAAGCGCCTGCCACAAAAAAACCTCATCTGTTGGCAATGCAAGTTTAACTCCAGGGTTCAAACTCAAAAAATTACCAGAAAAAGCGAATTTTAGTCTTAGCCAATGCTGGTAGACATCCAACCGAACTTCAAAGTGAAGAAGCCTCCGGAATAAGATTGCTATTCCTTCAAAGCAACGTGAGAAGCCTCATTCAACCAATTGACCAGAGTGTAATTGAGTGGTTGAAGAGGCAAGATCGGCGCAAACTGCTCTCAGGCATTTTAGGGAGGATGAAAACTGCATCAGTTGTGAAGTCCATCAACATAAAGGATATAATTTACATGAGTGCAAAAGCATATGAAGAAATTCCTAGGTCAACATGCATCAAATCTTGGCGAAAGGCTTGGCTAGTCAACACCACACTTGAAAACGAATTATCTCAAACCCATCCAGTAACTGAACAAGATGGCGTGGTAGCATTAGTGAATGATTTGATGGAATTACTATCAACTTCCAACTCCAACTTGATGACGAAATTGTACAGCAAGATGGCGAGGAGTGGATGATAGGTGATGACGAGTTAGAAGTGAAGAATGATTAGAACATTGGATATGTATGGAGAATTCTTCATCTTCATCTTCATTTGATGACGAAATTGTACAGCAAGATGTCGAAGAGTGGATGATAGGTGATGACGACTTAGAAGTGAAGAATGATTAGAGCAGCGTTGTAGAAGAATCATTAGACTGAAACACCCAAGAGGAAAAATAAGTGATGAAGGGGGGAAAAAGGTATTTGACAGCGATGTATATTGAACAACAAAGTGGAGAGACTTTGCCTTCAATAAAACAATTGAGATAAAGACACATTTCTTTTAGGCCTATAAAATTACAACCTAATTGAAATGTAATAAAATCAAACAAGTGAGCCGACAAAACTTGCCCCTTCCCTACCCTTCGGCTACACTTTTATAGTATCCTACACAAACAATTTTACTAACGAAAAAAGCCCTTTCGTAGTATGTAAAACACATGTTTCCATCTAACAAGGGCGGCTTGCCGACGCTACGCTAAACTTCCAGAACGTATGCGTTTATATAACAGAAAAAAAAAACGAAGTCGTAGCTAAGCAATTCCCTTCTTCGGTCCTCTTTTCGTTTTTTTCCCCTTTTGTTTACGAGGACGAAGTAGTGCTGTTACAATCTTCCCCCCGGTTCACTCAGGAAACAATGTAGGCATTGATTCTGACGGGAAGTCGATAAATTCATTACGGATTTTTTTCCTTGCCCGTTATGGAACAGACAAATCTCATTTCATTGTTTTTATGGAATGAAATTCTCGTTTCGGCGGGGATAAATAATAGAAATGAGGAAGATCCGCGCATTAATATATTAATTGGCGTAAGCGAAATTATCGATTTAAGCTTTGGTAAATTGTGGAATCGACGTGAATTAGTGATACGTTTTAGTTTGTCGAAGCCGATTATAATAATCTGATGCAATATTACAGAGCTACAGAGCTGGAGACTTTATACTTCCTCAAATTTAATATTCCCTTTCGAGAAGTTGCGGCCTTTATATAAAATCGACTCATAATTCATGAGCGCAGAAGTTGGTTTCGCGAAAGTAATACTGTAAACTCCAGATTAGATAGATAGCGGATATAGAAGAATGTGTTCATAGAGCAACTGGTGTCTTGGTGGCAATAATTCGAAAGAATTCTAAAACTGTTTCTTCCAATTAAACTCAAATGGTTTGCAATTTTCTTAGATAGATAGATAGATAGATAGATAGATAGATAGATAGATAGATAGATAGATAGATTGTCACATAGCACCTCTACATCACATCTATGTATATACAAAACAAAGTACACAACAGTTTAAAAAAAAGTGTAAAAATAAAACATTTGCAACTGTGACTAGTTATCAAAGTATATCCAAAAAAACCAAATAAGGAAATGACTAGAACTTATATGTTAAATAGTCTTCTATACTATAGAACGTTTGCTGCATCAAAAATTCCTTGACCGCTCGGTGGAAGCTTCGTCTGGACATGCCCTTCGTCTCGGCGGGAAGTTGATTGTAGAGTTTTATTGCAAGGTGGTTTGTAGTGAGCTGACTCTTGCTTATTCGGTGATACGGAATCGTGTATAAGTTTTGGGATCTGGTGGAATAAGTGTGGAGACTTCCATTTTGGATAAATTTTTGCGGGGATTCATGGACATATTTGAGACAGGCTAGGAGAAATAAGGAAGGTAAGGTAAGTATTTGATGTTCTGGGTATAGATTTCTGCAAGTTGTTCGTTTTGGTACCCCTGCTAATGCTCGAACAGCTTCCTTCTGTAGTCTGAAGATAGTTTCCATCGCCGATGATGCACCCCACAACAAGATACCATATGTGGCTCTGCTCTCGAACATGGCGAAGTAGGCAGACCTAGAAGCCTCATATGCCGTTTGCTGTAGTCTCCTAATTGAAAAAATTGCCGAAGCTAATATTCCTCTCAAATTATCGACGTGCCGCCTCCAGTTCAATGATGAGGTAAGAACTAATCCCAAGAACTTGACTTCCTGTTCTTCATTTTTGGTTATCGTTGTTGATATCCGCAATTTTTTAGTTTTTAAGTCATTTAGTTTTAATCTATTACCACCAAACCACTCACCGGCCTCAAGTAGGGCAGTTTCAATACTTCTTCATTGTTTGCTCCTCTAACTAGGATTGACGTATCATCAGCAAACTGAGCCACTTTTCCACTCCTAACGCCGAGTGATACATCGTTGACATATATTAAGAAAAGAAGAGGACCCAGAATCGACCCCTGCGGCACTCCACACGTAACAGCAGCAGCTCGAGACCGGACTCCGTTCCATTCCACAATCTGTACTCTATCATGAAGATACGACTGAATTAGCGTACTTGCCAAACCACGGACACCATATGTCTCCAGTTTTTTTTATCATAATAGAATGGTCCATGCTGTCGAAAGCCTTACTTAGGTCACAGGAACCAAGCATCACTTCGCCACCAGCATCAAACGCATCAGGTATATATTCCAGCACCTCTGTGATCGCTGTAACTGTTGACCTATTCCTACGGTACCCATGTTGCGCATTTTGTAGTAATCCGCTCTGTTCCATGAACGTCATCAATCTGGTCTTAATTATGGTTTCAAAGACTTTTGATATTACTGGTAAAATGGAGATGGGTCTATAATTTTCAACGTCGTCTCCATTTTTCCCTTTGCATATTGGTATTACCTTGGCAACCTTCAAACATTTTGGAAAGGCCTCATTATACACATCGACAGGAACATTATTACATTATTACACCCCATCTACCACTGACCAGCTATAAGAAGTCCATTTTACAACCATTCTTTTACAAATTCTTGATCTGTACTGACAGAAGATGTTGTGGATGATATCAGGCAGCGAAGGAATATCTGTTAGAAAATATGCAGTCTTCATCATTGAAAATATTCAACCATATCCACGATGAATCCAATCATGACATCCAATCATCAGTAATAGCGGCCAAACGTGTTGTGAGGGTATTGAAATAAAAACTTAATCGAGACGTTGCGCCTTCTTGCTACTGTGAGGCGGAAGAATCTCGTCACCAGCTGCAAATCATGCTGGATTCTGGATGATTTGAACCAACTAGCTGCTGCATTGGCACCCCCTATATTTTTATCGGTGATTGGGAGTTGGAGTGTTTAAATGACCATAAAACTAGACACCCAAGAACGTCATTTACTTCCGGCTGGCACAGACTAACTCATCTTTAAAGAAAAATATGGCCGTCTCTAATTAGAAAATCTATCTAACTATTTTTATCAATTTTACTTGCGTCTTCACTAGAGTGAACCTCTAAGAGCGGGCAAAATTAAGACATCACCATCTCCGCTACATTAAAGATCTCGTCTTTCTATACATCCCCGTTTACTCTCCTCTATCCCAAGCAGCTTTCGTATGATTTGCCATTCACTTTGACTCCTGTCTCGCTTGAAAGAGGCGAGTAAGTAAGCATGAAGCCGGGCGAGCAAAACGTTCACCCCCATTTTGCATGGCGGTAGTCCGTCGGGGGGACTCTCACAACTAAATATCGTGAATGACTTTCCTTTTTTTTTCCACCACTGCCACCTCCTACCTCGCCCTTTTTCCTCGACGTCTTAGCGTTTGTAAAGCGATACCGTTCCGAAAGAGAATTTGCATTTTTTCCAGTAAAACGTATTACGGATTCGGGAGCATCGAGCGAGACGCAAAGTTGCGCCCGGTCTGTATGGGAGTTTTGAAGGAACACACTGGGAAATAAAAATAAACAGAGAGCTAGCTGGCCCTGCGTGAGAAACTGGGAGGATGTCGGGAGAGACCGTAGAGCGTGCAGCGTTAGGTTCTTTTACAAAGTCGGAACTCGCGCCATTAGGTTACTTTTATCAAAAGGAATTCTTTCTTCTTGCCGTGCCTGGCGTAATAGGTGGAAACTCTTTCCAGTACTACTTTTTTTGCTCCCTTCCTACCGTTTCGTCTTGGCGGTTTTAAAAGAGGTATCGTTTTGAGGGAGGAAAAAATTGAGATGTTAAAGTGAGTAACACTGGAGGATTGCCTACTTTAAAATAGTTATAAGATGCCCCCCAACTCACACACTCTAGCATTTTGATGTGACAACTATGATTATCCTACCACAAAAGGTTTAATTGGAAGCTAATTTGCTGCAATCACGATGATTTTGGTTATCTTCCTATGGGTGGTCTTCTTTATCCAGCTTCAATAGAAAGACTTCAGCTTCCCAATATCTTGTCTGTGGACTTCAAACCAATTGAAGTCTACTTCTATCGATGCAACCATGACGATTTTGCTCATTCTCTTAGAGGTGGTCTTCTTCATCCAGCTCTGTTTCCTCTTAGAATGTACCAGAAGGACGAGAAGGATTCTTGGGCGACAGTCTTGTGGGCGACTTAAAGTCTTCTTTCTATAGTTTCTTTGCTATTGGATCGCTAAAATAGGAAAATCTCTTTGAGGACTTCACACTAATTAAAGTCGACTTCTACGCAATCATGACAATTTAGGCCATCCTCTTGTGGGTAGCGCTTTTCATCCAGCTCTACTTCTTTTTGGATTCTCCTATTGGTGGTCTTCCGTCCTCTTGGAATGTCTTCCTAGTGATTCTTGGGCGATAGTCTTGTAAGCGACTTAAAGTCTTCTTTCTATATGTTCTTTGCTATTGGATGGCTAAAATCAGAAAATCTCTTTGTGGACGTCATACCAATTAAAGTCGACTTCTATGCATCCTCTTGTGGGTAGCGCTCTTCATCCAGCTCTACATCCTTTTTAATTGTCCTAGTGGTGGTCTTCGGGTGTTTAAACTTATTTGGCCATTGTATATCTAAATCCGAAAGAAACTCGGTTAATTTTTTCAAGAACTCATTCAGGTCTTCAGATGTCCAGTGAGATTCATCTGAGAAGACAAGATGCCATTTTACGCTCGCACTAGAGGACGAATAAAGAGCTGATCTAATCACTATCACAATTTATCACAAGGCTTCCTCCT
>SMLS01062393.1:0-11647 GCA_004785975.1 Popillia japonica | reverse complement strand
ATTGTTTGGGCAAGAGTTACAACTAACCAAAGAAGTTAAATATCTGGACGTCACTTTTGACGCAAAACTGAATTGGAGTAAACACTTAGCTAATGTAACGAGCAGGGCTACGAAACTTTTCTGGCGCTGCAGAAGAGTTGTAGGTAAAACCTGGGGGTTAAAGCCGAAAGTGATACACTGGCTGTATACAGCTGTGGTGAGGCCGACACTAACATACGGAGCAGTAGTCTGGTGGAAAAGGAGAGAAGTGTCCTCTGCAGTTAAGCTGCTAACCACTGTTTAGAGACAAGCACTGCTGGGAATCACCGGAGCAATGAACAGTACAGAAACCGCTTCCATGGAGACCATTGGACCATAGGAAAATAAACATAATGACTGATAGCCAGGCTGCTATCAGAGCAATTGCGAACCCTACCACTAGGTCGAAACTAGTTGGGGAATGTAAACGATCCCTTAATACTCTGGCACAGGATAACAAGGTTTCCTTAGTTTGGGTGCCAGGACATGAGGACATTAAAGGGAATAAAATAGCTGACGAATTAAACAGGAAGGGCTCTGAGAAGCACTTCATAGGACCAGAGCCCGCATGCGGTATCACTAAGGATTCCGCTATGAGGGAGATCTGGTCCTGGTTAGACAAAGAGATCAAGAAATGGAGGTCGACTGCAGATCAACTCCATACTAATAATTATAACATACAAAGAGTGAAACTTACTATCTTGATACATATCCTATATTGCATTCCGAATAGCCATTTTATCGAAGTCATCAATATCAGTGACTGCTTTCTTACGATGCCCTGTTTTCTTGGGTCTGTTCAAGGGTCAACCTTCCTTAATGTCTTTCGATATAGGCGACACAGTATTAGGATTAAGTCGCAAAGCATCAGCAAGTCGCTGTGAATATATTTATTTTCAAAACAAATGTTCATTTTAACGCTTATATTGGCACCCTTATATTTTACCTTTCGTACATCCCTTGGACCACCACTATCACGTTCTTTCTCAAAATAGGATATGAAAGAAGTAACAAATTTCTTTGATTGAGAATTCAAACCTTTCGGCATTTCGAGGTTAGATTATCTTTCACCCTGCACTTTTCACGGGATAAGCGAAAGATAACCGATTACTGTCGTTATACAAATGTTGTTCTCAAAAGAATAATTTTGATTGATATAAAAACACGAAGTTTAAATAAAATAAAGGATAAATATGAAGTAATATGGAAATAAACGGTAGCAACAGACTTGAATTAACTCAACGTTAACTGTCAAAATATGTTGGTGATGTTGATTATCATTTGGCAAATGTGTAATTTGGAGAGGGTGATATGTGAAATATAGTTGTTTTTCAATAATGATCTCTTACTACGTAGTTATGTTAGGTTGCCTTACTGCATCCCCTTGATCTAGTGAATTTCGGAACTTACACTGAATGGACTGGAATGGACTATAGTTTCACCCGTGTTCACCCAGAGATGTAGGTGTTAGAACCTGCTTGCTAATTGCTGCTTGGAAACGGCTACCAACTAGTCGTTTTGTTTTCTTAGTTGGCTACACTGGTTTCATATACATACCTTTTTTTGAAAACTGTCATCAGCGTAGCCAATATAGTGTATTAAAGTGTGCAGTGCAGTATAGGAAACATATAATATCCATTTCACAATTAAACCTCTAAATTACCCCCTCCATTCGACCACGTTTCCAGACGTTACTTTAAAAAGAAAGGTGGTGAAATTATTCTGGTTCTATATTTCTCTTGCCATGTGTATATTGTCGAACGCATCTTCCATATGGAATAAGAAAACTGCTAAAAATTTAATAATGTGTCGGTGTAGTTTACGGAATCGAATATCTTTATCTTTATAATCGTAAACTACTGGAAGAAATGGCTTCACGACGAGTTAGAATAAAAGGGATTGCAAATATACCTCAACGACGAAAACCTACAAGTACAACAGATGAAAGCAAATCTGAAGACCAAAATGATGTTGACGACAATAAACCTGAAATTGTCGACTTACCTAACCTTAATAATGCATCTAACCTGCATGACAGTACACCTCTTGTATATCAAGAAAAATCTGATATTGACTTGATCCAAGATATTTCAGGAACAAACAATAATCACATGCAGACTGAACGTAACAACGATGCTAATGTACAATCCGAAGATCCAACTGATGCATCACAGCACAAAAATCCCAAAAATGCTGACGTAATTGAGAATAAAGAGGAACAAACTGCAAATAATAAAATTACAAACATATTAATTCCAGAGAAAATGAACCAAAGTAAAAGTGTGTCTATTAGAAGAAAATTTTTAAAACCCCCAATTTGTGTTACGGCACTCAACCGTAAACTAAAAGATATTAGGAGTGAAGTACAAGTGGAACCTAATAAGGAGAATGTATTAGAAAATGTCAATGTCAACTTAAATGAAATTGAAATATCAACAAATAATCGAAGTCCTACAATATTAATTCAGAAATCTGAACCACAAGCCACAGTACTAAATTTGGGTGTGTATATTTTAATCAATATCTTTAATGAAATGGTGAGTTTGGCATATTGCCCAAGCACATGTTTGACGTTTTCTGAGATTTGCTTACTTTTAATTTGTTTTGTGCAAAAATTTATTAACAATGGTTGAATTATTTAATTCATAAACTGTAATTAACTATTTTAACATCTAACTCATGGTTAATTCCATTATAGTACAGTGTCTCTCTCAGTGACATGTCATTATTTCTTTTATCATCAATTTATAACAATTAATTGTGCAATCTCAGTGAGCAAATGATGTTTATTTCGAATAAAGTTATGAAATCGTCAGCGATGATAAATAGGTAATATGTATGTAAATGATTGAATTTTTGTTTAAACAAAGTAAATCGATGTTAATAGTATTACTTATAATATTGATTAATAGTCAATTGGAATTTTAACTTTATTTCAGCGAACATACTTACTGCAGACATTTTTCACAGAATAGGGAATCATATGATTTTATTTTATCAGGATGTGTGCGCCAATAAAAACATCCTTATTAGCTTAACTCTTTGGGACCTTTTTGGTTTGGTGAAAATCTTGTCTTCAATTTTACTAATAGGTACTTTATTACAGAAACAAAATACCTTTCATATATTATACACCATACATGACATATAAATGTGTATATACTTAAGTACCTTGTAGCTATGCACACAATATTGTTAAAAAAATATGTAATGAATTTTTTTTTTGGTGGAGCTTGTTCCAAAGGCTTTAATTTCTCTAATAAATTAACTGAATGCATTGTCAGCTTTGAAATACATATTGTCAATTTTAGATATACATTTTGTATAAAGTTCGAATCGTTTATTTCGAGCTTTGTAGATAGATCTGGCATGCATCCTAATAAAATAAAATTTGATGGATTGCATTTGGATATCAGCTTTTTAATTTCTTCTTTTTCTTAATGGACATCTATTTATACTGGAAGCTCGATATACCCGACGTAAAAGTTTAAAAAAATTATTGAGAAAATATTATTAAAATATTAATTTAAACTCTTAAATGTAGGTATTCTTAAGCTTCATATCTTAAAATTAGTTGCATATATTATACAGCCTATTTTATAACAGCGTGCCAAACCTAACTTATTTCTTTTAAATGGAACGCTATCCTTTTTTGGCTTTTTTAAAATTGCTTACTTTTACGAGCCTCTGCATATACGGTTTGCTGGATCTATACCGAGTATTTCAAAAGATATGATCATTTTTACGTCGAAAATAAGGTATGCAGAATGTTAGTTCCGGTAAGAAAAAAAGTATACGACCTTTTTCGTACCATGATAAGGTTTTAAACGGAACATCCTATATTTTTTATGATGTTTCGATAGATATTTATCGACTCTTTCGTTTTTGTGAACCACTCCGTATACCTAACTCTTTGAGTTTAGAAGATACATATTTCAAATTTAAAATGAAAAATTGCGTTATCGCATAAACCGGGATTAAATATTTTGTTTTTTAGCAGGCAGTAGTAGCCACAGTACCACATTCAGTTACACCAAGAGATGTTGAACGAAGATATTCCCCATACTGTTGCATTTTGCGAATGGGCTCAACAACAACTCTATGATCGGATAGATTTCGTTGAACTCGATATGAAGCAAAAACAATTTCACAACAATGGAAGCGTGAATAAACACAATTTTAAACTTTAAAAAGAAAGCAATTTTTTATTTAAAATGTGAAATATCTTCTAAACCTAAAGAGTTAGATATAGGGATTCGTTAACAAAAACGAGAGAGCCGATAAATATCCATCAAAACGTCATAAAAACTATAGTGTTCCATTTAAATTTAATGAGAATAAGGATCCAAGTTTTGACTCACCTTGTATGTAAGAAAGACGTAGCCAAATGATATAATGGTGCGAAAAAGGTCGTATATTTTTTTACTTACCGGAACTAACATTCTGAATACACCTTATTTTAGACGTAGAAATGGTCATAACGTTTGAAATACTCGGTATAGATCCAGCAAACGCTATATGAACAGGCTCGTAAAAGTAAGCAGATTTTAAGAATGCAAAGAAAGTATAGCGTTCAATTTAAAAACACATAAGTTAGGTCTGGCACGCCCTTACAAAACACCACGTATATGTGCAACTGATATTAAGATATGAAACATGGCAATACCTCCACTTCTTTTCAATAATTATTTTTTAATAACTTATAATGTCGGATATATCCAGCTTCCACACACTAATGCGCGATCCTGTATATAAAACATATAAGTGCGGGTATTACCTGATAATTTGGCTGTTTTATGCTATACTCGCCTATAGATAAAAATGAAATATACAGTAATATTTTGTAATTATACGATATATCTCAATCTCGGTCAAAGTGTTTTGTAAAATATTTGTATAACTATATACAAAATATATTATAAATAAAATAGAATAATTAGGAGTATGTGCTTTTTTAATATAGATATAGTTTTTATGTATAAACGTATAGTAAATATGCGCAATCATTAACAAGTAATACTATTTTAATTTTTTATAGATACTACTACTAAATCATCAAAAGAATCTGCCAGATCTGGGTCTGACACAGAATGTCAACAAGCACCTCCTAGTCCCACGAAAATTTTAAATCGTAGAATAAAAGCTATACCTAAACTACATCAGAGAAGGACTAGTTTTAGTATCGGTAGTGCGAGTGAATCAGAAGATGATACTCGACGGAGTCATAGTAGAATCAGGAATGATTCGGTAAGCTTTAAGGCCAACAGGTTTCCTACAGAACATAAACCTAACTATACTCTTATGTTTTAAGGTATGTTCAGTTAATTCAGGTGTTGTTGAAAATAATTCGATAACTGAGGCAAAATCACCAAGTAGAAAAGAATACACTGTTGTGCAACGGAAATGTCGACGAACAGAGCAAACGCGAAAATTTGCCGAAGCAAGAAGAGAATTCAACATGAAATTTGTAAATGGAAAACCAGATAAACATAAGCTTACAATGATCGATCTTATTTTTTATAATCCAGCCACTAATCCAATGAGGTAAATTACATAAATTATCAAATACCAATTATGACTATCATGTGGTTACATTCGGTATACATTTACATATTATAATTAAATTTTGTTCTAGTTACAATAAAAGGAAACGAAAGAGCACGTCATCAAGTGACGTAAGCGATACACGATCGAAACCAGAAGAGGAAAAAGTAGATGACCCTCAACCTGCCAGCGAAAGCGATAACGAACTTCCTGCACCTCAAATAAAAGTTGGTCCAAACGGTGAAATTATTGTTGATGAGAAAAGTTTAATAATTGAAAATACCGAAACGAAAAAAGGTCGGGAGGCTTTACAAATGTCTGAAGTAGTAGACGGTGACGATGATATGTCTTACGGGATATACAAGAGAATAAAACGTACAAAAGAATGGACTAAGGAGGAAACCTTACGTTTCTATAGAGCTTTGAATACGATAGGTACGGATTTTACGATGATGTGTGAACTATTTCCGAATAGAACACGTCGCGAATTGAAGATGAAGTTTAAAAAGGAAGAGAGATTGAATCAGTCGCTTGTAAACAAAGCAGTCATGCATCCTTGCGAATTTGATATGACTGAATTGCGAAAAGATCTTGAATTGGAAGAAAGGAAAGCAGAGGAAAAGAAGAAAAGAGCAGAAGAAGCTAAAGCAGCGCGTGCCGCTGCCTTAGAGCAAAGAAAGAATGTAAAATGGATTGGAAAAATTAAAGGTAATATTGCGGAACATTTTAGATATATTGCGAGTTTGAATTGCAGTGTAAATGCATTAGCTCAATGTATGTGTCGTATCTCTACAAAGTAAGCAGAGTGATATTCCACTTACAGGTTAATAAACTGAGCTTTATACGAATATCACAGGCGGAACATTTTGAAACTTCCAAAAAATCTCCAGTTACAATTTAAATTTCATGTTGCAATGCAATAATGAAAGTATGTTTCCCGGCTTGTTATGTAATTCATCTAAAATTATTGCCACTGCTCCAATAAATTCTTAGATTTCTTAGTTGCAACAATTTTATGGCAATTTTACCACTACCAAAATATAATTCTAGAAAATAAGCCCCAAAGACTATTTTACAGTACTTAATATTTTTATACTGTTCTTTTAGTAAATATCGTGTTTTCTAGTACGTCCCTAAACAGATCACAACGTATACTTTGCAAATTTGTACAGCATGTTATTGGACAGTAAATTATCACCGATCAATTTTGTCTTCATCTCGATACGGATATACTATTAGATGTTGTGTATTAAATGATCTGTTAACAACGTTAACTTCAGTATAACAACTGTTTCCTTTTGAATGCGACGGAATACTTGACCGAAAACTGGAAAATTGTATCACAAACGCGTAGCTTATGTGCGTTTACGCTTTTGATATGTGTTAGTACTAACGACTAATGAATTAATGAAACTAAGTAATCATATGTGGTGGTTTATGATATGGCTCCTCGGTTTATGTCAATAACAATACAATTTATATAAATATATAATATATTTACATATAATATGTAATACATATAATGATTAGTAGGATGTGTGTGCAAGAATATTTAACTATGTATATATAGGCGGCATTTGTTAAAATATACATTTTAATTTTAGGTATCGATGTAAATCCCGAACATTTCCCCCCTACTGCAACAAAAAAACCACCTGCACCACCACCAGCAAAGAAACAAAAGAGAACAGCATATGATACCATTAAGAAAGGTATAAATAGCGTGCTTTCAGACAGCGATGTCGATGACGAATTACTTGAAATTAAATCTGCTACGGAAGAACAACATAATTACGATGATGAAAATATAGATCAACAGAGTTTATCGAATATATTGAAGCCAACTCGCTACGGAAGAATACCAAAACCTCGATTAACTGGGTCTATAAACTCTGACAAGCAACAAGAGAACAAGAAAAGTGATGGGGAAATTAATAGTGATAACAAGCAAACCGAGTTCGAGCCAGGGTCTATAATGATAGTCAAATCAAAAACGCCAAATGACGAACTGGTATACAAAGTCTATATTGTAACGGATAATAAAACGAAGCAACAAATTGATCTATCACCAAATGTGCTGAAAAATCTAGACGAAATGAGTGGAAGTAAAATAAATTCTGAGGAGAAAAATGATTCAGGTATCCAGGCGCACAATATTTTAACGATATCAGCACAAGAATTTTCCGAATTAGATCCTTTAAATTTAGTTAGTAGCAATAGAGCAGAAACGCAATCAATAAATTATAAAGATAATGCATTAAAGGATTCTGATATTAATATAGCAGGTGACAGAATAGTTATTCCGTTCGACGAATGTTTAACACCAACAACTGGAAATCAAAATATTACTGTTTCACACGACGACAACAAAATGATTGTTGTAACAGAGAGTAATATACAATGTGTTTTGACCACGTAATATAAGTTATACGATTTTTTATTATAGCCGGGATCTGCTTTTATATTAATATATAGGAGCAATTGTTGTGTTCTGTTACTCATTTCCTGCATTACTTAATTTATAATTACATAGTTTTCGTAGCCATATAATACTTTGCAACATTACATCAATATCTTGCAATCGTTATGCTATTTTCAAAAATATACACTCATTCTGTATTATAATTTCTTTATTGTATAACAGTGTTTTTATTCTACAATACAAAGTTATATTTATAATTGAACCTAAGTTTTGTATATCTTTTTCGTCCACAGAGTTGTTACAAGCTAAAATTCAATGCACTACCAAAAAGTGAACATTTAAGTAGTGATGGGTACTTTCAGAATGTTCGACATTTTTCTACTCTGCTAAAGAGTTATTAATATCTAATCAAATAACTTCAATATTATATGTAATATGTTGTGCAGGGTTCGGATGCTGAGCCCGGCAATTGCGGCGTGCCGGTCCGGTATCGGTTCTCCAGTCGAGTACCGTTCGTTGTTGGGAAATAAAGTCAGTGAAAGTACACTACTTTGGAATCTTTCAGGTGTTGTCGCATAGAAAAGTTTTCACTTGACGTTTTGCAGATCATGCTCTCAGCTTCTTCCGAAAAATTCTAAGGACTGATGTTGTCTTTTGCTCCTAGTTACATGTATACCAAAGTTTTTCACTTCGCTGAGTCGTAACCTTTACAGTTCACTGAGTTGCATTCGTTACGGTACTGTGATTAGATCGACGATCTGGTAAGATTGCTCTCCGGATGTTGTTTAATTTGTACCCATCTTTCCGGTTAAAATTATTGCGATTTTTCATAATTTCCAGTGTTTTACGAATTAATCTCTGATGGTACTAGTAGATATTGGTGCACCTAGGCCTGGGAAAATTCTGAGTACCATGCGAAAGTTTGGCCACGCCCATTTCCAAGAATTATACAAAGGAAGCCGTCGACCGGTACTAATTATAGATTTGCGTGGACGTACCATTTTCGGCTCGACATCGACAATACGGCGTGTTATATATAACATACCTACATATATATGTAATTATGGGATATATATTGAGTATTTATTAATTGTCTAACGTATACAGTGTTCCTTAATTAGGTGACGCAGAGGTGATATAGAGCTGTTCCAACAGAAAGTGCCCTTTTGGTAATTTTGATACTTCGGGATAATTATTCAAAAATAACGTCAGAATTGTCGTAGCTATATAATGGCCTTTTACCAAAACTGTTTGAACTGGGCACTGGGTCATACTACGTTTGCTTATTAGATATAGATGAAAACGCGCCCGACAAACAATTATTATAGAATTTAAGATCGCCAGTATACTTAACATATTTATGGCTTAACGATATAGAAAAGCCTAGACTTAAAAATATCTTTTTCGTAAATTTATTGGATTTTCAATATGATTTAACACGTTGGCCGCAGCGCGGTATTCACTTGTGCCGCGCCTGATTTCGGTTGGTGCAATACGGCATAGGGTCTGTGCCACACTCTTAACAATACATTCGCGGTGCATGGCACTCTGTTTATGCCGCACACCACACGTATCTTTATGTACGTTTAAAATAGGTGGTCTGGTGGACCTGCTACGCTTACTTCCCGGAAATTTCATTTCTCCGGTGTCCCTTTCAAACTATGCACAAGTATTCATTTATTTTATTCATGTGGAAGTATTTTGACAGTAAAAAATATTATCTAATGCTTGGTTTGAGCTATTATTTGTACACACAAAAGATTTTGAGTAGGTTAGTTCGAAAATAGTATTCAGAAAAGTACTGCATGACACACAATAGTGTTTGCTACCGGTTGTGGCGATCGGGGGCTTTTGTTTGTTGCCGTTTTTCTATCAAATTCATGCAATAATCTACTACAACGGTTTCCTTTTCCGGAGTCTTCTAATTCCTGCTTTTACCCCTTTCATTGCGGCAGTACATGCCGCGTGGCCCGAATTCAAATAATTGCACGCTTCACGTAACGTGGCACGAACGCTGTGCCGCGGTATATTTTTCTTTATTTTCCTGTTTATAGACCCTAGATCTGGACAACTATCTTATAGATAGATAGATAGATAGATAGATAGATAGATATTTATTTATGTCAGACAGCTTACAACTGTGTACACACGTCATTCTACATATATTCTTGCATACAGACAATACATATTAAAATTAAAATTTAAAATTTATAGTTTACAAACTCCCTGAGGTCGTAGAACACGTTCTCCCGCAAGAAGTTCTTAATTTTATTTACAAAGCGCGAACGATTCATATTTTTCCAATCATTTGGTAGTTTATTGTAATATTTTATAGATGTAAACTTGAAAGACCCCAAACTTCGCGATAATTTGAACTGTGGTGCGGCTACAGGTCGAAAGCGGGTTTCATAAGCATCCTGTTTAGGCAGGTCACGTATATTATCATAAGTATGCATTATAGCTTCGTAAATGTATTGATTTATGCAGGTCAAAATGCCAAAACTCTTAAATAAGGGTCTACAAGACTCCCTACAACCCGCATTGGCTATAGTTCTTATAGCTCGTTTTTGCAAAATTAAAATCCTATTCACATAACTTGACCCCCCCCCCCCCCCCCCCCCCAAACAAAATTCCAAAACACAGTATGCTATGAAATAACCCATAATATGCAAGTATAAGTACTTCTTGTTTTACTGATAGCGCTAAATTTTTTAATAAGTATATACACGTAGATAATCTGCCTGTAATACTATTGATGTGTGCCTCCCATGTTAATTTTCTATCCAGAAAAATTCCTAAATATTTGACAGGGTCATTCGTCGATTTGAAATCTATAAACGGATTCAAAGTGAAAATTAGCGATTTTGATTTGTCACAGTTTAATGTTAATTTTGTTTTTGTAAAATAGAGTTTTGCCTCTGAGAGAGTCTCACTGGACAATACATTCAACTCATTTACTCGCTTGGCGGATGTCATTAAGCATGTATCGTCCGCGTACGTTATATGTTTAAGACTAATGTAATCTGTTATATCGTTAATGTATAAAATAAATAAGATCGGTCCCAGAATTGAGCCCTGGGGAATACCGTATTTCACAAGCCGCATCTGCGATTTTTTACCCCCCGCGTCAACAGTTTGATATCTGTCCGTTATATAACTCTTAACAAAAGAAAGCACATTACTTCTAATACCTATTTGTTCAATCTTTAAAAGTAGTAAATCATGTGATACGCTATCAAAAGCTTTTGTTAAATCTAAAAATTGTGCCCTCACCATATTTCCTTTTTCCAATTCCTCTATAATATATGACATAAGGTCTATTAACGCTGTTTTTGTTGATCTATTTTGTCTATACCCATGCTGACATGTTCTAAGAAGACCGCTATTTTCTAGATAATTCATTAGTCTAACCTTGAAACACAATTCTATAATTTTTGAGATTACCGGTACTAAAGAGATTGGTCTATAGTTACTCGGGAGACTTCTATCCCCATTCTTAAATATTGGTATGACTCTAGATAATTTTAAACATGTTGGAAATGTACCGCTCTCAAAACAGTGATTAATAAGATGTGCAATTTTTGGTGGTAACTCATATTTCGCAAACTTCAAAGAGTTACTGTTTAGATTGTATATGTCTAAAGATCTGGAACTACTCAGATT
>SMLS01062391.1:0-10250 GCA_004785975.1 Popillia japonica | reverse complement strand
CAAATGTTTCCGAGTCCTCTTGTACACGGGTGAAAAATTTATATCTGACGTAAGTTTCATTTCTCAAAGGCTTACAATAATCTTTAAATGCCTTTATAACACTGTCGTATACTTTTTTTTCTTCTTCGTCAAGTTTAAACGTATTGAACTTTCGTTGTGCTTCTTCCCCTGCATGGTTAAGCAATATAGCGATCCTAGTTTCATCATCCTTTTTGTCGAAACCAGTGGCTTTTAAATAAATGTTAAAACTTCTTAGAAAATTATCGAGATTTTCATTTACGTTTCTATCAAACACAATACTTTTTGGTGGCTTAAAATTTCCCTCCATTTTTGTTTTATTTTTTTTTAGGTTATTAATATTATTGACTTTTATTACACTTTTTCTTTCACTATTATTATTTTTATATTTCGAGGTTCTTCCAACCTGACACCATGTTATTATTTTTATTATTAAAACACTTGTATATTACTTATTACATAGCTTTATTGAATACCCTTACTTAGTAGGTTACACTCGACTTCTCTAACTCTACCGTCACTAACTAACTATATCTAAGTATATGTCAAATGACCTAATGTAACACTGACTACGTTGAGAAATATAATTTTTAAAAAAGTCGACCGATTCCTTGGAAAAACCAATATGGTGTAAGATGGCAATTAGTAGTGTATGGCTGAGCGCGTCAAAAGCCTTACTATAATCGAGCAACACTAATACGGTAACCATATCATCATCGATTGCTCTGAATATGTCGTCGGTTACATGAGCCAGTGCAGACGCACAACCATAGCCAGAACGGAAGCCCGACTGTTCGGATGGCAAAACGTCATTACTTTCTCGGAATGACCGAATTTGTCGATCAATTATTTTCTCGAGAACCTTAGATAACAAAGGCAGAATCGAGATGGGTCTCAAATCATTAAAGTTCGTCGGAGAATTATTTTTTGCCAACGGTACAACAGTACCCTCAGTAGTACCCCAGTAGTATATATCCTAATCTGTGTGCGGCAAAAATATTCCGGATGTTAAGTACAGGTACTGATTGTGAGTGG
This sequence comes from Popillia japonica, assembly GCA_004785975.1. Lineage (NCBI taxonomy): Eukaryota > Metazoa > Arthropoda > Insecta > Coleoptera > Scarabaeidae > Popillia > Popillia japonica. The sequence continues at coordinate 9,197 of SMLS01062391.1, read as the reverse complement.
GCATATGTAAGTTTTTAAAAACCTATCCAGTAAGTCATAAACTATTTTCAATTACGTTTAACAGGGTGCTCTGATAATGCAGAGGTGACACGTCCTTATTCATTATTCGGTTTTCGTATTTCTTCTATATTGCTTCTACAATTTAAATGTATTGTTGCCGAAAATTCTAAATGAATTAAAAATATGTTAAAACTAAAAACCGTAAATATAGTTAAGAGATGCGTCTATGGTGATTGTTACATTTCGAGTATCAGAAAATATAACACTAAATTCTGTCCGTATGTAGAGTGGTGTTATTCATTACATAATGTCGGTATGTATTTACCGCTGATGAGCTCTTACAATTAGCTTAGCGGTACTGATTCAATTATATGTACACAAATAGGTAATTCAGTAGAAAAATGTCAAATGTAGATTTCTTTTAGTGTTGTTATATACCTAACTAGTTTAACCGCTACCACGCAGAATGCTAATCAACGTTAAAATGGAACTAAACGACAATGTTTATTTTTGCTTACATCTAGTCAAATAAAGTATTCTTATTATTAACTGTACGTATTTCTTTTAATAAACTCCTGCACAAAATTAACACACCACCAACATCCTTGAAGAATATTCGAAAGTATGATAACGTTCAAACTTATAACTGCCATACAAGTATAGTCTGTGGACCTCCTCTGACATTTCAAGCACATCGGTATTGTTTTGTTTTAATATTGTAATTGTCAAATTAGTCCTGTTTGTCCAAATTTGCTTTACACGCTATTCAGAAACTGCTGATTACGACAAGAAATTGAGCTGACTCTGTTGTCGGTTGTGTCACATTTATGTTTCCTAGTTCATCTACGAGTGTTTCAAAGTAGAAAATGGTAGAAATTATCGGTGGAGGAGCCAGTAAAGGCATTAACTTTGCTAGGTGAGAGATAGATAGTCTATGCGTTATGTGGCCAATCTACTAGGAAGAAATCATTCCTACATAAGTCGCATGGTTACAAGAAGATCGGGCCAAGGGCGGAAACGATGTACCAATCGAAGGGTTGACCGCTTTCTGATATAATCAGCACTTAGAAACAGGACAATCACTAGTAATGTGTTCAAAAAAACGAACTATCAGCGGTTCGTAATGTTGTAATATCATCGCAAACAATCAGAAGACGTTTAAATGAAAGTGAAATAAAGAGCAGAAGACCAGCCAAAAAACCATTACTCACCAGAGAACACAAAGTTCAGATTACGTTTTGCCAGAAATCATCAACATTGGTCTGTTGATGATTGGAAGAAGGTTTTATTCACTGACGAAACAAGGGTTAACTTAAAATCTCCAGATGGCTGTGAGCGTGTTTGGCGGAGACAAAGAGAGAGGTTTGCAAATTGTACCATTTCTCCAAGGGTTCCGTTTGGTGGTGGCTCCGTAATGTTTTTGAGGGGGATCTGCTTCGACGCTCGTACAGAATTGGTCCCTACACGGCTGCGGGCTATGAAAGCAGAATACTATCTGGGAAATAGCGTACTTCTGCATGTAATGCCATTTGCTGGTTTTGTGGGTCCCAATTTTTTATTAATGCACGGCAATGCTTGTCCCCATGTAGCTAGACAAGTTACTGAATACTTGCATGCTGTTGATATTGCTTCCATGGAATGGCCCGAACACAACCCTATTCAGCATTTATGGCACCACCTAAAAAAGAAGGTCCGATACCGAAAACTTCCACCTGCCAACCACAATCACCTGTAGTAATTGAAGAAAGAGAGAATATTGCCCAGGATTTAATTGAAAATTTAATTGCCAGCATGCCAAGGCATGTGAATGCGGTAATTAGAAGTAGAGGAGGACCCACAAGGTACTAACGTCACATTCCATCCATGAATTATAAAGCTTCTCCATTCCTTAAACATTTTTCATTTTGAATGTCGTTTTCATATCTTACCCATTTTCGACAAAAGAAGTAATAACTTATGATTTAAAATAAGGCCACGCTTCGTTGACTTCTTCCTAAAATGATTGTATAAAACCAATTTGCATTTTTTAATTGTAATTCAGTTTAATTTTGTTGTCATAAATAAAATTATATATAAGTTTAATAAAGTGGTGCGTTAATTTTGTCCAGGAGATTATTTAGAACCTTATTTAATAAAACTAGCAATTCTTTTGTGCACGGTATAGACACAGAATATCAAACAAGCAAAATTTGCACTCCTTGTCGGTGCTTTTGATCTTTTTAGATCAGATTCAGTGACCTTCAGGCTATTCATGCTATTTTGTGTGGAAGAAACGCAGGGTCGGATTGAGGAAGAATTATATACGTTGACAGGGTGTATTGACTGAAAATTAGATGCCCTTGATAAGTATAGATAATATTAAGCTGTTTCAAAATAGCAACTGCGTAAAATAAACCAAACTAATTTTATATTATTAGAATTATATTTGAATATTTTTTTAATATTAGCAATAGGGATAAAACCACAAACGCTAAAGTCAATAACACCTGATAACCAGTAAACAATGAACAACGCTCGAATCACTACCGTGAAGTATTTTTCTTCCGGAGAAGATGGCGAATTATGCTGCGCACTAAAGATGCGCGTACTTTCCCGCCAAAAGGAGTGCAAATTCTGATTGTTTGATATTCTGTGGTATAGATTCTTCAACAGAACCCTCTACTGAAGAATTGCTTAATTATTACTGGTAGTTTATCTGCCTTAATACTTCCAAGCAACTTCCATTCTTTCAACAATTTCTATGCGTACATAGATGGCGTCACATGTGACTACGAAAAAAATGAAGTAGTGCCTAAATTACAAATATTTACTTACTATGAATCTTAAATTCAAAATCGGAACTTTTTAAAAACTATAGTACAAATTTTTTTACAAGTGTATGGTTTTTCACGCCCACTCAATAAAACATTAATAATAAAAATATATAAGGCTGTTGGGTACAAAAAAAACTTGTTTGTTACTGATTTTTTCATGTGCAGTAGAATGTAGTATTTTATTAAAAAAAAACACTTGGACACAAATAAATTAATTACAAATAAAAACAAAACACCTATTCTAAAAACGAGCCCAGATGTTTATCACCCTTGTTACTGGATTGAGGTTATATTTATGTGACGTGCGCGCGTTGCGATAGGTTAAAGCTGACTTTAAGCGGGTAAAGTGACAAAACTCTGACTTTAAATATAAAGTCAGCTTTTGCTTAAAGTATTTTTATGAAACGCTTGTTTCGGTTTAAAGTTAACTTTAATATTTAAAGTGACTTTAAATCTATTATGAAACCGGCCGTTAGAACCAAAACATATAATACACCTTGGGGCTATCTGTAAGAGCAAACGAGAAAAAAAAAACAAGACAAAGAAACAAAAATAAATATCGGTGTAATAGCGTTTTTTTTTAATTATATGATAACTATTTTTTTTTCTTCGGTATTTCAAGCTACGAATGATATCGAGATACCGTGTTCACTAACCTATTTAGGTGTCATTTCACTACATTTCTATGAAAAAAAGTCATATTATTGCATTTAATTTTTTAGAGAATTTTGCAATTTTCAGTTATTATAAAGTTATTATATCACAAAGCGCGCTCTAGCCGCATCACCAAGAATTAGACAAATCATAGGCACAATATAGTCTACACGCGTTTCTTGTTCTATAACAAACGGAAACTAGCTATGGGTCTTGTAATTTTAACTTTAGGTGAATTAAGGTATCGATGACTCACAGGCGTTCACGTAGTATAGCTGCTACAATTGAGTTACCAATTACCATGTAGACAGAAATTAATGTTTAGAGGGACTTTTAAGGGTAAGAAAAAGTAATTACAACAAATATTTTTTTTTAATATTTAGATATCTATAAATCAGTCTATGATATGCCATTAATATAAAAGTAAGCATAGCTCTAAAAGAGTAAGTGCGTTTAAAGAACATTCTTTAGATAGAGAGGCAGCAAGTAATCACATATAAGAAGGAATGTTGGAATAGCACATTTTATAAAGATAAGTATGAAACTTTTAAAACTTAACTGTATATAAAGCTAGCGTCATCTTTGGTAAAATAAATTATTATGTGTAACATATAAACCATCCAAATATAACAAAAAATAAATGGCATTGTATATAATTAGAGGGAATCATCTTCTCCGATAGTGTGAATATTATAACGTTTTCTTAGATTCTCTTCTAACACTGATGCGTCATCTGTGGAAGAAGTAGAAGAACCTAAACAAATTACAATATTTAAGTCAATTTGTTCCTTATTCTTTTTCTAACTTACCATCATCTAAATCCACCTGCAGATGCTCTATTTTTTTTTGAGAAAGTACATATCTCTTATATTCTTCCGAATGTATTAGTTGGTACCAACTTATCATACAGATAACAGCAATAAAAAATAAATTTGATGTGATACCTAAAAATAAAAAGCTTCTATATACATTATAGCATCAACTAATAAAAGAGAAGGTCAAAAGATCAATATTAAGGATTTTCAAAACTTATCATTCAATTTAAATTTATATAAGAATGTAATATTTACCAATGATGGCTGATATAATTGGCCAATTAAACATCACATATCTCAATCCTGAAAAATGGGCATTAAGTAAAAATTTTGCTGAATATATCTCAATGCGTGTAGATTGTATCTCAACATAGACATCTGTAACGGCTTCATTCTAAAATAAAGTTGATATGTAAAAGTCAAAAAATCTAATTATTATTACCTCGATTTCGTAATAATCTTCAAACAATTCAATATTTATAATCTGTTTCTCTTCAACAGTTCCAATTAATAACAATGGACTATATGCAACAGTATAAATTAAATCCAAAACAAAACTTCGATAATGTAACATAGCTGAACGACATGACCTAGTTATTAGTTTGTTACTTTTACCTCGAAAATCAGCACACACCATAAACATACCTAAAAGCATCACAATAAATATAAATTAATACACTAGTATAATACATACCTAGCTGTTTATTGACTGGAGACTCTGGCATCTCTAAAACTAATTCTACTCGATAAGGCTGTCCCATCATAAGTAGCTGCTGTCGTTTTGTAAGCTCTACATGAGCTGAAGGAAATGAACACATTGAAGACTCTTCACAAGGTCTAAATATGGCAGTTATAATAAATCATTCAATGGCAGAAAATGAAAGGTATACTTACTTAAATTGTAGATGTACATGTTTTTCATGGGACACTTTTGGTACATAAGCATAATAGAAAGCCAAATACATAAGAATAGAGAGCCATACTAATAAAGATGTAATAAATGCAACGACTGTCCCGCGAAAAAGGGTAGTTTTCAACTGACTAATTCCACTGCGAGTTTTTGTCTTAAATAATTCGATAATACCATGCACAAACACTATCAACGGTAATTTAATATTATTTCGAAACGATTTACTCAAACTGGTACCGATATACGTAATTAGTCCCATTTTAAAACCTATTTTCTACATTCATTATTCTTACTTATTACAATCTATCACTAACTTTAAAAACTACATGTCAAATTTTGTCGAATTCAAAGTTCGAAGATAACCGCAAAACAAAAAATTCTAACCTTGAAAATTGATACACCTCGTTTGATTGGAATTTGAATACCGGTATACGTGCGTATCCTTATGACATGTCACAACAAGTATGTAGATGCCGCTATATGCAACTCTTTTATTGTCATAAAGTGTTTCGTTAAATGTTTATATTTGTAAAATTAGATTATTATTGATCATTATTTAACATACAAAACAATTGGGGAATATTTATTATCTTGATTAAAAATGTTGCAAATATTTCCCCCAGTTAACGTAATTGCCAGAATTGTGAGCTTGTTCAAAGACATATTCTGGTAACTCTAACACCACAACTTTTAAATTAATTCAGGCGACGTGTTTTGACGATGCGTGAATCGCCTTTATCAACCGATGTGCGAAAGAAATTACATTTGAAATTTATTTCAAGAAAGGTTAAAATCGCTGATTTTCATTTACAATTAATTGCTTCGCAATAACGTATGTAACGTATGCATAAGATACGCGTCGGCATACCTCGTAACAAAAGAATATTTCTACCGATTTGTACTGTGCGTATTAGGTTGCATACATGTCGGTGTCAATACAATACAGAATGTTATAGTGGGAACATTTTATGATGGGCCAATGGACATAGGAAAAACGCACCTCATAATTTGCGGTTGTTTGCGTACGTACACGTTAGTGAATCCAGGCGAATATAAAGTTTTTGGTTGATAACAGTTTTATATGATTTAATGCTAATAGTCGTTAGTGTTCGTTTCACTTTCGCTTTGTTTGGGGGGGATTGGAAATAACTGCAATATTTAAAATCTTGAAAACCGACTTCCTAGTTAAATATAAGCAATTCCGAAGAAAATTTTGAAACATTAAATTGATCTCACAACTGTACTTCGCGACCTACATTCCTATCAGTGATTTTTTATTTAGGAAGATGACTACTACAGGGGATATTTACAAAAAACAGAAAACATGCCTACAAGTAGCTACAAACGTTGTTGAACAGAAGCACCATGTATCCAGAGCAAAACGTGGACAAATCTTAGGTCATTTGCGGGGTTTCAGAGGTTGTACAGTTTGGTTTACAGGCTTATCAGGAGCTGGTAAGACATCTATCGCATTTGAGTTGGAGGCACAGCTGGTTTCCAGGGGTATTCCATCGTATGGTTTAGATGGTGATAATATGCGCCATGGCCTTAATAAAGATCTTGGATTTTCGAAAAGCGATCGTGAAGAGAACATACGCCGAGTTGCAGAAGTGGCAAAACTTTTTGCTGATGCTGGACAAGTATGTTTATGTAGTTTTGTATCACCTTTTGCGGAGGACAGAGATTTGGCAAGGAGAATTCACCGTGATAGTGACTTGCCATTCTTCGAAGTATTTGTTGATACACCTTTAGCAGTTTGTGAACAACGTGATACTAAAGGGTTATATGTAAAGGCTCGCAAAGGAGCTATTAAAGGTTTTACAGGAATTGATCAGCCCTATGAGAAACCTGAACATCCTGAGTTAGTAGTGAAAACTGTAGACTGTAGTGTGCAAGAGTCTACAATGCAGGTTATTGAAATGCTGCAAGAAAATGGAGTAATTCCATTTGATTCCGAGGCAGCAGAAGGTGTGGAGGAATTATTTGTTGTTCCAGAAATGTTGAATTCTGCACATGAGGAGGCTGCTAGTTTGCCAAAGTTGTATATCACAGAAATTGACCTACAGTGGGTTCAGGTATGTAATATAAATTTTTATTAAAACATTTTCTTTATCTAAAAAGAAAAGTGAAAGTATATTACTTATGGGAAAGTTCTCGTATAATAGTATTTTTTTTAACTTTCACATTTCTTACAACTAGAGTTTAAATGATAAGGTTATACAGGCGAGCCTGAGAGAAATTTTTATCTAATCACGAAACAAAAGATTTACAATTTCCGTGATAATATTATATTTTAAGATAATCACCCATAACATCAACAGGCTTAGACCACGTATCTATCTACAATTTTATGGCTTTGTAAAGCAGATATAATTCTTCTCTTTCACTTCTTTCATCTGCGCAACAATGTCCTCTAAGCTTACTTAATGCAGCCCATGAAATGCAATTTGTACCACAAAACGTAGTCAATCCAATTTGCTGATGGCCAATTGTGATCTCCAAATGATTCGTCATTTTTGTAAATTTTAGACCATTTTATGGTGAGAACTTTCAGATCTCCAATTACAGGCTAGTGGGCTAACTTAACCCTTTGAACTACTTCTTTCTTGAAACTTTGATATAGAAATTTTAAATACTACTTTTGGCATATTTGTCTGGTGAAGGTTATCTGAGGCCTGATTTTTTCTGTGGTGTACATCCATTAGACTCACATCTACAGCAAGCTGCATTTGTATGAAGAAAATGCAATACATGCTATAAATGCATTAGATTGTTTTTAACCTACCGATTTTTCAATAACAATAACTTTCTCTTCAAAATATAAAAATATATAAAAAATATAGATTAATTCAATAAAGTATTGAATTAGAAATAAAAAGTAAAAATGATATAATGAAAATGAATAATTTCTTTATTGCAGTACTGTTAAAAAGAAGTGAAATAGTCATAATTGACAAAAAGCGGGATGACATTCACTGAAACTAATGATGCTGAAACCACGAATTTCGAAGTGCTGGATATAATTAGGTTGCTAATCGCAATTTGTCACATCAATATGTTGTTCTTTTATTACAAAAGAAAACAAGACTGCAGTAATCCAAAACATTCCATGACTTATTAGCAAGAACCTTTGCGTAACGATGATTACTTGTACGTGTTTGATTAAATAACTTACAGTTAAAGCTATGACTTTACTATTGTGTAAATGCTTACATCATTCTTTAAGTTCTTCACAGGTTAAATTTTAACTACCACATGTAAATTAAAAAATTAAGTTTTCTAGTTAAATGCGAACATATAGGTATACCGATCAATATAATATCTCTGCATAGAATTGAATTTTTGAATATTATAATTTATATACATATTATTATTATTATTATTATTATATAATATAACACATTTTGATCTAATTGAGTCAGCTACCATGTAGAATAATGTGTTAGGAAACTTACGTATTCTAATTCTTTAGGCATAATTTGTTTTCTTTTGTCATTTTTCTTTATGCAAGACCTTCTCCGACAAATTTATTTTCTTTCAAGATCTTTCCATGGTAGAACCTACAGTATAAAATTTGACTTACATCATAACATTTTCCAGAAAATGTTTATAAATTCTTGCAATATGTTTTTATTTCATCGCTTATATAAGCACTTCCCATATTGTATATATTTGTCTGTTTCTAGGTACTAAGTGAAGGATGGGCTTATCCCCTACGAGGATTTATGCGGGAGGAAGAATTTCTCCAATCTCAGCATTTTAATTGTCTCATCAGGAATGGCGAGGCAGTGAACCAAAGCATTCCTATAGTATTACCAGTCACTAATCAAGATAAGCAGCGATTAGATGGCAATTCTGCATTTAGTTTGTGTTTTAATGATATTCCAGTGGCGATATTGCGCAAACCAGAATTTTATTACCATCGAAAAGAAGAAAGATGTGCTAGGCAATTCGGAACCGTTAACAAGGATCACCCTTATGTTAAAATGGTATTCGAATCCGGTG
>SMLS01062385.1:0-10456 GCA_004785975.1 Popillia japonica | reverse complement strand
TAAGTATTATTTATAATAATCTAATCACTAAATCATGCCTGAATGTTATTAAATTAAGTTGTTGATTAGGATTATTTGCCATGTTTTTCTCTAGTCCTTGAACAGAATTGTTAGACCTTGACAACAACAAGATTATTCCTATGATTATAAATTTACAATTCAAAAATATTTCATTTTGTTCGCTAAAACGTAAACATAATCCTGTATATCATTGAATTTCTTTGTCTTTAGACAATTTTGTTGATAAGCATGGCTAGTTGTTTATTACAATTATTTGAGCCGAATTAAATGTCAATTTCTTCCACTGTCGAAGTTTATAACGAAAAGCTAAGTATTTGTAAATACATACATATACGTAAGGACTCTTGTTGCTATTAAATACAATCCTCAATATTTTATTTCAAAAGGGGTTACGGTTATAGATTAATATGCTGCGTATCAGTTATTTACAGGAGAGCTACAGTGTGTGTACGATGGTGTAGTGAAGGAAACACTTAAGTGCTTGATGGGTGACCCATGATTCAGTGCTGAAAGTATAGGCACTGCTTGTACTGTGTTGAGGATAGTATAATGCAATACGCAGTTCTAGAAAAGGTAGAGCGAAGAGTTTAACTAAATTAAATTTTAGAGACTAGACTACTACTACCCGACTTTTATAATTTTATATACAGATGTCCATAGATTCCATAGTTGTAGCAATCTATCTTTAATAGAATACTTAGGTTTTAATTAGACTGTTCACATATAATTAAATGCAAATCGACAATTCGATGAGTATATTTAGGTATAAATCCGACTTCTGGTATAATCGATGATGCTAATATTTACATACAGAGTTACCCGTAAATAGCTGTTAAACTAACTAGCTGGTTGGTATTTGCACGAGATCAAGACAGAGAGACAACATAAATATGTATTAGAATTCAGAAAGTAATAGGTGACCTACAGCGTTGTTGACTTTGTCAAGTCAGCTATTATCAGTGATACAGCTGATTTTTCTTTTGTGAAGTGTTTTTCATGAATACTGGATTTTAGTTGTTTGTTATCACATTTTTTTCTATTTATATGTTTGTGGTGGTTCTGACATGTGGGACAAATAGGACAAAATATTTACAAGGCGCCCACCACAAGCCGTAATACAGGCATATTGTGGCGAATAAGTTGTGCTGCAACAAAAATGCGATTTCGCAGGTCCTGGGAATTTTGGATATAGGTACGGCGATCATACACTAAATTTTTCATGTATCCCAACAGAAGAAGCCTAATAGATTTAGATCGGGATTACGAGCTGGCCGCGGAATGTGATTTCAATGTCCAATCCAATATGGGAAAGTTTTGTTTAAAAATGCTCAAATAGCCCTATTGCTATGCTCGGGTACTCCGTTGACCATAAACCATAATTTTTATATCACCAATGGTATGTCATCCCAATACTCAGGTAATGCAGCCCGGAGAAATTATATGTACATACAAGTCTGCATTTAATAGTTGTGGGAGTACATATCACAAGTTTGATCGCCTACCACCCTACAAAACATTTACGGATATGCCAAATCTTTGTTGTGGTCATTCATAATAACATCTTCGGTAAATGTAGATTCGTCAGTGCAAAGAACTAGTGAAGCAAGATCTAGGTGTTCAACTTCCCTGTACTGAAACCACTCACAGAAGGCAACACAGCGAGAAATATCTAATTTCGTTAACTTTGCACACGTTGGATATGATACGGATGCAATAAACCAATATATCCATTCAGTGTAAGTTCCGAAATTCACCAGATCAAGGGGATGCAGGAAGGCAACCTAACATCCAATTTCACTAACTGCATAATATGAAAAGATCAATATTAAAAAACAAATGTATTTCACATATCACCCCCTCCAAATTACACATTTGCCAGATGTTAATCAACATATTTTGACAGTTAACATATGAGTTAATTCAAGTCAATTGCTACCGGTTATTTCCATATTACTTCATATTTCTCCTTTATTTTATTTAAACTTCGTGTTTTTATATCAATCATTTATATTAGGATAGTACTCTTGTGATCTTTCGTTTATCCCGTGAAAAGTGCAGGGTAACAGAGAATCTAACCTCGAAATGCCGAAAGATTTGAATTCTCAATTAAAGAAGCTTGTTGCTTCTTTGATTTCCTATTTTGAGAAAGAACGTGATAGTGGTGGTCCAAGGGATGTACTAAAGGTAAAATATAAGCGTTAGAACAAACATTTGTTTTGAAAATAAATATGTACATATATTCACAGCGAATTGCTGATGCTTTGCAACTTCATCCTAGTACTGTGTCGGCTATATCGAAAAACATTAAGGAAGGTAGACCCTTGTGCCAGCAGCCCCAAGAAATCACGGCATCGTAAGAAACCAGTCACTGATATTGATGACTATTGATAAAATGGCTATTCGGAATGCAATGTATATGTATCGAGTAAGTTTCACTCTTTGTATCTTATATCATATCTTTATCATATATCTTTCAGAACAACATGTTATGCTTATAATCTTGCATAACATCCTGCAAGAGAGAGGCATATATAATGACGGTAGAACATCTTTATGAATTACTTTACGTAATATTGGCTTTCGTTGGAAAAAAGATGATCCTCGTAGAGCACTAATGGAACAGTCGCATATTACTCTTGGTCGGATAGATTTTCTGATAGGTTACGTCAAAAACAAAAATGAAAATCGTTTGTAAGAGCCTTGATAAAACTTTGATTTTTGAAAATGGTACAATAGGTAGATCCAGGCAAGATTAGAGTATTCAGTGTCAAACGGACTAAAATTGGTGAATTATGGCAGAATACATTATTAATTTGGATACAAGTGATAGTGAATCGGGCAGTTTATTTGATTATTCCGATAAATTTTAACCGCAAGAATAACTTTTCAATCCGTTCTCTAATAATGTAGTGTGTAATTTGTACGTATCCTTAAATCGTAAAGCAAGTGGTTTTCTTATTATGTTTACGTAATAGGTTTACATTATGAGTTTTGTATATTTGTCGTCATTCTATGAAGTATTCTTGTTGTAAATAAATAGTTCAATATAGAAATAAAAAGTTCCTTAATAACCTCTTTTTTTGTGCCATTTATAACTTGTATATCTCAGAAGTGAAATAAATTATCGTAGATTGGATTATCTTCACACAATATTGCAAGCTTATATCATACTACACTACGTGCTTTCTTATTCAGTTGAATCATATGTAGTGAAACATTCAGGCCCAGTAATGCGATCTTTCTTTTATATTTATTTCCTGTACAATTCATTGCAGTTTGATGTTTTGTATGTATCCAAAATGCACGATATATCGGAAGTAATATTAACTCTGTTCTATATATTTATCTATATATGGTTAAGAATCACTTTAATAACTTGCAAATTTCATACACAACAGTAATACTTAATTTTTACGTGGTCATGATTTGCATCAATATAAACGTCATTACAAAACATAACCTTTTCTTACTCGCATGAGAAGTGGCAACAATGCGGAGGGGAAGTGGCATTTAAAAAATCGGAACTTACACTGAATGGACTATACATACATATACTGACAGTTGATGATTCTCATTTGGTACATGCATCAGGACCGGACTCAACCAAAAGAAAACTCATTCATTACTCCGTACCAAGGAGCCACAAAATTTTGTATTTAGCATTGACTCATACGTATCTTTCATATCTTTTTTTATTCCGAGTTATGCTAACTAATGCTGTATATTTAAAATGAAATATCCTTATATTTTTACGAATTTCACTATAACCTCGCTTTGGAAAAGCAAAATTAAGATTCAGCACTCGTAGGCTCAACAACGACAAAGACCTTTAATTCAAATAATGTTTATGTTTAATAAGTTGTGGAATTGAACTTTGTAAATATCTAACTATGAATGATTTATTAAACTGAAAATAAAATTTCTTTTGGTGACCACATTAGGGCATCAAGTATACGACTTAATTGATCGAATGTATTACCACACACATGAAATGCAAGAAACGCATATACAGCATTCGTGCAATTATCTGAAAAAAGTTTGGTAAATGTAGTTCAAGAATTTGTTCAAAGACTTGCATATTGTTAAGAATGAATTGTTATCATGTTGAAGACTTTCTTAACTAAAATTAATTTTGTTTATTCAACTTTTGAGGTTCCTGTTACTTGTTTGCGATAAAATCTGCACTATTATTTTTAATTAATTATCTTAGTGGTTGTTCAACATAACGGGCTCAATGCTGTACTTATCAGGACGGTTAGCAAAAGTTGAAGAGCATAAGCTGATAGTTGTCAAAGAGTAATGTTTTTATTAGTAAAGATGCCGATTTTTGGTACTACTCCCCTAGAGGCAAGATCTATGCGCATATCAGATTAGTCGCTTCCCGATCGCATATGCTTCCCGATCAGGACAGATACAATACGTTCGATCGTATAAAGTACACTAATAGGATGTCAGAATTATTAAAAAATCGAGTTTTATTTTCTGATAAAGCAAGTAAATTGATACATGGCTTTCCAGATTTAATATACACAAGCAGTGCGATAAAATGCAAAGTCTGCAATGTAATGTTAATGTGCAAAAGCAGGCAAAAATGTGAAATTCGACAACAGTAAAATGCATCAACGCAATAAAAACTACAGGGCATTTGTGTTCGAACTATGTATGTATAACTTTAATTCTATGTAATTTATCGTTTAACTTACTAAACAAAGAAGCATTCCGTCCGTAAATATCTTAAATGTAGAATTAATCTAAATAGGAGTCTAAGAAACTGTGGCTATCTCTGGCCGAAACAACAGACTGTAAAAAAATCGGTTGTTAATGTTATGGTACGTATGTACAATGGAAGCACATCAACCGTCACCTTCAATTTTACTAGTTTGCAGAAGAGTACAAAAATGTACTGCCGAAAAAATATCACAGTTAGTACTAAATATCTTGGAACATTTTGAATTTTGCAGATATCAGCTGGTGCTATTTGTAAGTGATGGTGTCCCTACCATCCTTTCCGTAGGGCGGCTTCTCAAAACGGATTGTGCGAACTTATCCCATATGACGTGTAAAATCCATGCCATCTATATTTGACAGAAATTATTCGTTTCTCAAATTCCCAAAACTTGTTCGCGATTTCCACAGTCTGTGTCCCGATATTCCCGAACCAACCAATTCTTACGTTAGGGAACATGGTAATAAGCAGCCTTCTACTATACAGAACATTTTGAAAGTATTAAGAACGTAGTTTTACAGTTCAATCCCAAAGAAGCTGCAGCTATTCAAGAAAGCCAATCAAAATTTCAAGATAGTCTAATTCAAATCGATTTAAATGCAATTCAGAACAATTATAACAGACTTGTGAAAGCAATACAAAAACTAGAAAATCTTTTGGTGTCATTAAAGGAATCGCACAGCTATACGCGGTAGAAGGCGAAATAAATATGTGTATAACACGAAAGTTTGAAAGTGTTTTAGAGAAAGATTTTGTCACATTAACACGTTCGTTTTGTAAATATAAGCACATCTTTTCTCCAATACACGCTCAATTTGCGGAAAGTATTGTGTTATGTTGCAAATATTTAACCGGTCTCATCCAATTTGTGACCTGAGGAAGACGTTGAAAACGGTGTTTCACCACGTTTTAGTTTTTTTAGTTTTAGCACTAAATTTTTAGATTCGTTTTCAATATCAATACCATCTTTTTCATATTTACAATAATTCACTAGTAGTCCTAGCTTTAATGGCCATTAGTGTATGTAAGTATTTAGGTATTACATAATGTTATTGATTAAGTTCGTTGAATAGCAAAACTTAGGATATTACGGAGTTTTATACATGTTCCTTGTGCATATGTATGTAATTGTCAGAGTATCGACATGTAGGTAACATTTCATTTCCTGTTTTACTTAAACATTTTGAAATATTCTCAAATTTTACTTATTATAAAATGTTTACATTATTATCATTATCTTATTATCTAGATAGTTTTTCCCCACTTGTTAGGTCAATGATAACACTTGCAATTCGAACAAAAGTCAAATTTATTCCAAAACCTTTACAATATATATAATCTGGTTTTCGTAACAACTAGAGCTGCTATCCGGATCCGGATTTACTATCCGGATATCCGGATCTGCGTGCTATCCGGATCCTCTATCCGGATTCCCTATCCGGATCCACTATCCGGATCCTCTGTATGGATCCACTATCCGGATCCCCTATCCGAAACGTCGGATCCGGATTTGCTATCCGAAACCTCGGAGCCGGATCTGCCATCCGAATCCGCTATTGAAAATCATCAAATTTGCATTCTTTATGAGATTTGTATCAATAAGATTATTTTGTTCGCGAGTTCTCGCTAACATTAAAAAAATAGTAAAGAAAAAATATTTTACGTCCCAACATTTTGCTTTGTAAAATAATAAAAAAAATCAATATTATTAATTAATATTATAAGTAGCTAATAGATATTGCTATGTACAACGTTTTAAGAAGAAAATAACTACTTTATTGGTATGTTAAATAAATAAATAAATAAAATGAAAAATCGGGAACAAAAGGTATTTGGTCTGAAGAGAAACACAAATATAAGGTTTTACTAAATAAATAAGAAATATGAAGTAACAATTATGAAGCACAAATCGGTTAATTCCAAAGAAAAAAAAAAGGTTTGCAAGTTTCTGCTCAATCCAGGTTTCGGATAGCGGATCCAGATCCAAGGTTTCTGATAGCGGATCCGGATCCGAAGTTTCTGAGAGCGGATCCGGATCCGAGGTTTCGGATAGTGGATCCGGATCTGAGGTTTTGGATAACGAATCCGGATCCAAGGATTCGGATATCCGGATATTTTTGGATCCGGTTATCCGGATCTTAATTTTGTCGGATATCTGCAGCACTAGTAACAACTTCTTCAGTGGAATAAAATTGACATTTATTTAGTGTAAAATTATAAATAAATAACTAGCCATGCCTATCAACAAAATTATCTACAGACAAAGAAATTCAGTGATATATAGGATTATGTTTACAATATAGTGGAGAATTTAAGATATTTTGAAGTGTAAATTTATAATCATAACACTAATGCTCCTTATATCAACGTATTTTTTTGTCAAGCTCTAACAATTCTGTTCAAGGACTACGGAAAAACATGGCAAAAAAACCTAGTCAAGAGCACACACGAATTTAAAAAATCAGATATCAACATTACATTTACACCATACAATAACAGACAGTTATTTACAAATTTCAAAACTAAGATTAAAAAAGATAATCAAAGTAATGTCGTATATAAATTAGAATGCAAAGACTGTAATAAATGTTACGTAGGGCAAACTAGACAGTATCTAAAAAAACGACTGTATAATCATCAATACACTGTAACGCATAACATAACCGCGGAAACTGCTTTGTCTAAGCATTCTAAAGAATTACGACATAACTTTGATTTTGAAAATGTTAAGATTTTAAAAAAAGAAAATAGTTATAATAAAAGATTAATATATGAAATGATATACATTAAAAAAGAAACTAACGCGGTCAATTTTAGAACAGATATAGAAAATTTAAGTATTATTTATAATAATTTAATCACCTAATCACGCTTGAATTTTATAAAATTAAGCTCTTGACTAGGTTTTTTTGCCATGTTTTTCCCTAGTCCTTGAACAGAATTGTTAGAGCTTGACAAAAAAATACATTGATATAAGGAGCATTAGTGTTATGATTATAAATTTACATTTCAAAATATCTTAAATTCTCCACTATATTGTAAACATAATCCTATATATCACTGAATTTCTTTGTCTGTAGATAATGTTGTGGATAGGCATGGCTAGTTATTTATTTATAATTTGTCACTAAATAAATGTCAATTTTATTCCACTGAAGAAGTTGTTACGAAAACCAGATTATACAGCGTTAGTAAAAAGTCCCGGAACGGTCGAATAACTTTGTTATTTGAAAATTATGATTTCTGAAATTTGGTATGGGGGTATAGTTAATATAAATGCATTTTATGCAATACAGTTTATATTTTTTTCACTTCCGGTTTAATCGGCAATACGTCCAACTTTTTTTTTTTAACGGAACGCCCAGATTTGTTTAACACTTTTGAATGCAAAATAAAAAACTACGTTCAGGAAGTATTAAGATATTTATTTTTATTCACAAGAAAACAGTTAAAAAATTAAAAAAGTGTCCTAATACAGAAAAATCAAGATACCTGTCTATTCAGGTTGCGATTACAATAATTGTTCAAAATGCTCTCCATTTACAATTTGACAAAAATGTAAACGGTCAGTAAAATTTCTTATTGAATTTTGTATTTGTTCTGGAGTGATGCGATTGGCTTCTTGAACTATTCTCTCTTCCAATTGTTCAAGATTATGGGGACGATTCTTGTACACTTGACATTTCAAGTGACCCCAAAAGAAAAAATCTAATGGCGAAAGATCTGGCGAACGTGCTGGCCATTCGATGGCTCCTCTACGTCCGATCCAACGTTCCGGAAAAATTTCATTCAAATAATCGCGGACATTATGGGCAAAATAGCGGGGAGCTCCATCTTGTTGAAACCAAAAATGTGCATTAGGGTGATCACCTATGTTTGCATTTGGAAAGAGGGCCGCAAGTGCTGGAACAACCTCATTTCGCAATAAATTTAAGTAGACGTTGCCAGTTAAATTTCCTCTTATAAAAAATGGTCCTATGATGTTGTTTCCAACAAGACCAGCCCAGACATTCACCTTTTGTGGACGCTGTGTATGAACTTCTTCAATCCAATGCGGATTTTCAATTGACCAGTAGCGACAATTATGTCTGTTCACAGTGCCGTTGAGACAAAACATTGCCTCATCTGAAAAAATGATGTGATCTAAAACATTAGGCTGATGCTCGATCACTTTCGTCATTGTTTCGCAAAAATGTAGTCTACGATCTGGATCATCTTCAGTTAACTCATAGACGGAATACATTTTATAGGCTTTCATTCTTACTGATTTAAGAATCTTATGAGCAAATTTTTGAGATGAATTTGACTTAATTCTGTTGTGGACACGTGATGATTTTCTTCCACTGTAAGTAACACATTCAAACTAGTTTCTTCATCTGTTGCTGTTAATGGACGTCCCCTTTTAGGTAAATCCTGCACCTGACGAAAGACTTCAAACTTTTGAATTGTTCGGCATACCGTACTTTTACTAATGTGACGATCCGGATAAACAGTATTAAACAAAATACGAACCTCTTCAAAAGAACGTTGACGATCACCGTACCCACGCATCATTAATATCTCAATTCGTTCTGATTCAGTAAGTTTTACTGCCATTTTCAAATGTGTCAATGTCTAAAATAAGTAAATTTATAGCGATGCAAAAGTTAAAACGCTTTTAAAATTGTCAAATGTGACGGCAAAAAGAATGCAAACACTAAACAACAACTTTTTTCAAAGGTACCGTGTTTTTTCTGTATTAGAACACTTTTTTAATTTCTTAACTGTTTTCTTGTGAATAAAAATAAACATCTTAATACTTCCTGAACGTAGTTTTTTATTTTGCATTCAAAAGTGTTAAAAAAATCTGGGCGTTCCGTTTAAAAAGAAAAGTTTATTGCAACTATACTCCCATACCAAATTTCAGAAATCATAATTTTCAAATAACAAAGTTATTCGACCGTTCCGGGACTTTTTACTAACCCTGTATATACATATATTGTAAAGGTTTTGGAATAAATTTGACTTTTGTTCGAATTGCAAGTGTTATCATTGACCTAACAAGTGGGAAAAAACTATCTAGATAATAAGATAAGTTAAAAGGTCATAAAAATACATATATATTAATTATTACCATTAGTAGTGTATTCACATGCTAGCAAGTACTACACGGAGAAAAATTTATAGTATTTATAAGTATAAATATACTGCATTTTAGTATAATTTATTGCTATATATAGGACAGCAACATAGCATACTAAATTTAACAATAAATTTATTCCTGGAAATTAAGTACCTATTATACTTCAATTTCCTATATTTTATAGTAACTTTAAGTAAATTGCTTGTACTACAATTAACAATAATTTTATACAAAATCAAACGAAATATATAGGTAGGTAGTACGTGGTTTATCGATGTTTTACCGCCAATATCAATCTTTTCACAACTACAAAGACCGCGTCATACTGCATCTCATTCTTTTTACGTACGAGCGCCTTAAAGCTTCTCTCTCTCATTTCATTAGTGTTCCAACGTGCATAAATTGAAACTACCTTTATTTAAAAACCAATATAAATACTTTTAAAAACCAATGAACTAGTTTTGCTAGATGTTGTAAATTATTTTTATTTAAAAATTTCATCAAATGTAGCAAACCTTTTGTTTTAATCTTAAAACATTTTGTTTTAAGATTTTAGCAACAAAATTGTTGTTGGCCATTAAACACAG